>QZLH01000854.1:20964-32830 GCA_003833135.1 Oehlia diaphana | reverse complement strand
AATTTAACCTATTTTGGAAAAAAATTTTTATTAAAATTGCTTTATTTTTCATAAAATTAGATGAGAGCTAAAATTTGGTAAAATTGCGGGCAAATTTGCCCACAATTGCTTACAGTTTAAAGGATAAAAAATAGGTCTGAATTGAATTTTAAACTAAACTAAAATTTTGAAAAAATAGTTTTAAAAAGTATTCTTATTGCTGATGTTATGTGATTTTTTAATATTGTTTTGAAAAGCATTCTTATTGCTTGTATCATGTGATTTTTTAATTTTGATTGAAATTAAATAATCAATATAAATTGCCTTTTTTGAAATATTGTATAACTCATTTTCCATTTTTATGAGAAATAAAATTGCTTTTTTTTGGATTGTATAATATTACTTAAGTTTCTAAAAAAAAATTTTGGCCAGAATTATAAAATTTGGTTAGAATTATAAAGCATAGTAATGAATAAGGGTAACAAATAGAATTTTTCATACTAAAAAAATTCTTAAGTTTTTAGAATACATATTAAAAATAAAAGTAAGAAAGGTGTGATGTAAGGTAACAAATTATATATTATTAAAAATGATGTGATACTAGCAATACATCATCTTTAGTAATTCATAGCAATTTTATTTTTTATTTTATAAAAATTCAAAAGTCTTTTTTTTCTCTTTTTTTTTTTACTTTTTTTACTTCTTTTTCATTTTTTTCTACTATTTCTTTTTTACTTTTATAGGACAATTTTCTTCAGTTTCAGTAGCATTTATTTTAAAAAAACATATATATTACTAGTATTTTACAATCAGTGAATTTTATTTTGAATTTATCTAACTATTATTAGAGGTGATGATTAGTGGTGACTGAAATTATGATAATTGACCAGCATTAAAAAATATAGTGCCAGTAAAAATTAATAATTCTGGCTAATGGTGATAATCATCCCTGGTGATTTGAAGTAAAAATCTTTTATTTTTTATTATTAATTTTAATTTTTTAATCTTTTTTTATTAATTTTTTTTTTGATTTGTAAAAATTAACAAATTTGCATTTTTTGAATGGATGGAATTGGTAATTTTTAAATATTTCATTTAAAACAAATTTTTTTAAAATTTTTTTTTTTTTTTTTTATTATTTAATTTTTTTATCTTTTTTTATAAATTTTAGCTTTTTTTATTCCAGATAATAGGAATTGGTTAATAAGTTTTAAAATAGTTTGAATTAAAACTTTTTTTAAAAATTTTTTTTTAATTTTATTTTTTTGAATTTTTATTTCAAATTAAATTTGAATTTTATTTTTTTCTTTAGATATTGTAAGATAATTTTTAAAATTCAATTATTAAATTGAATTTTAATTTTTTTTATTTATACAGTATATTAGATAAATATAAAATATTATACATATATTATATAAATATATATTGAATTGATACAAAATTAGTTGAATTTAACACCAAAAATTATCTCAATTTAATGCAGATTAGATTATATTAAACTTATATTTAACTTAGTTAAATTTAAATTGAATGATTCTATTTTAACTAATGTAATAATAATTGAATAATTAATTTAAATATTAAATGAATGGCAGTTAAATTATATCAAAAATATTGATCACAGATATAATTACTATTAGATTTATATTTAATTTAGTCAAATTTAAGTTTAATTATTCAATTTTAACCAGTATTAATAAATATAAAAAATTAACCAGTTTAAAGTATATTAAATAAATAAAAAGTATTTTATTTTTAAGCCTATTGTAAAATATAATTTTCAATAGCTACAGATTCATTATTAACAGATTGGTTTATTTTAAATGTATAATCAATTGCAAATATATTTAATTTAATCCAATCTTTGTTTTATTATATTAAAATAATAATTGACTCATCTGCAAATACTTTAGCAAATATTTTTGCTATTTTAATAAATGCTAAACAATAATGTTTATCAATATGCAATTTCATATTTATTTATATTATAGAAGTAAAACCAACTTCAGTTTGCTAAATAATTATTATAATAGTATGTAGCAATTTTATATAAATACTTTTGTTATTTTTACTTTAATATTTACTTTTCTTTGTTTAGTATAGACAACTTTAAATTCAATAATATTATGAATATTACCCCATAATTCTGGATTTTTCATAATTACAGATGGTTTCTTGAAGTATATGTTGTTTAACAACTCCTTCTTCTAGTCATTTTTTTTTTTTAATTTTGATAGAGTTCTAGTATATTATTTCAATTTACTTAATAATATATATTGTTCCAAGAAAGTATTTTGTTCTATATAATTTTAGTTTTTAATGTAACTTTTAATAATTCATTTGTAGTAATTTTTACCATTTGTTAATATTTTTTATGGCTGAATTATTACATTTTGTTATGATCTAACATTAATTTATTGTTGTAATATTAATAACTCTTTAACAACATTAGAAAATTTTATAGTATGAAAAGTTGGATTTTGTAAGTTTACAAATAATTACAAAATATTATCTTGAATTCAAAAAACAAATCATATATTTTATATTTTATTATCAACTAAGAAAATCCCTTTTTAACATTGCTTTGATAATATGTTTATTTCAGTTCTATTTAGAAAAGTGAAAGGTTCAGAATTGAGACTAAGGTACAGTCAATCCTCTCTAAGTGCATTCTCTCTAAGTGTAGAGTTGCAATCTGTCAATCTATAAATAAACACATTTCAACCATTTTATGAATATGGAATTAATAGAAAGAATAGAAAGAATTTTTTTTTTAGATAACTTATGAATATCTATTAATACATAATATAATAAAAAGTAGAGAGAAAATTAAAACGGATGAAATTCATCTGATTCGGATGAAAAAATCAATCCTTCTCTTTTTTTTGTATTAAATAGTAAATTTTAAACTACATTGGGATGCAGCTCTTATAATATATAAAAAAAAAATTTAACCTTTATTAATTAAAATCAGTGTATGATACCAAAATGTGCTCTTTCGAATTCATCCGGATCGTAACTCTATCTAAGTGCACATATAATATATTTTTTCTCTAAATGCGCCCTCTTACTCAGTCCCAAGTATATAGAGATCATATAAAATTTCCTTCTCTAAATGCACGTTTTTTCAAATTTTCTTTATGGTCCCAAGGGGCGCACTTAGAAAGAGTTGACTGTAATAGATTTACTTGCTTATGGATTATGATTCATAGAAACTTTTTTAGTTTGTAACTAAATTTGAAATCTTGAATTATGCATCAGATTTTACCTAAAGCCGGTTAAGATTGGTGAACAGAGTAATGAAATATCTCTGCATTTAACAGACCTAAAAAAAATCTTGGAAATTATCTAATATGCAAAAGAATAAAGTCAGAGAAAAATAATATCTATGATGTAACCAAAATTCAGAAACTACTGGTTCTTATTACCCTTCTTGAGTTAATAATACTACTTGTGATGCTAGCCACAACATTGAAGAGGATTACAACTTATATTGCTATTTGATGCAAAGCACTTTAACGATTATAATGATGTGATATTACCCATTGTTGTTGCTATTTCATCTATGTTCTTTCTTTTTTGATAATTGCAACTATGCGATTATGATACAGATCTTAAAGAAATTAAATAGCCAATACATCTAAAATTTAATTCTAAGTTGTAAATATTTCTCAGTTTAGTTTTGTATAGTATTAATATGTAATTTACTTTACAATATTAAAACCAATTTAATTTCCGAAACAAAAAAAACAAAGCTTATCTAACTTTAGAAAGTTTTCTAGCAAATTCGATTATAGAACGAGCTGGGCGTCCTATAAATTTTTAATAAAAAGAAAATTAAAAACTATCCTTTACCTATACGAAAACAAAAAGTATATTTGACATACCAGTTGCTCCTTTAACATTATAATAAGAGTCTTCACTAGCATTCATAATACATGCCATATCAATATGAGCATATCTAATCTTATTAAGTTCATCAGCATCTTTATCGATAATGTTTCCCTCAATTATATCATAATCCTTCCCTTTTTCAGTATCAGTAATATCCCTGCCTACAGTTCCTTCATCACTTAGTCCATATACAAATTCTTTAAGAAAAATAGCAGCCTTACAAGAACTTCCATATTTATTGCCACTAGAATTAATGTAATCTGCTACATCAGATTTAGTCATAGCTTTCAAATAGAAATCATCAAGTGGCATGCGCCATAAAGGATCATTTGCAATTTTCCCCGCTTCAGCAAGTTGTTCCCATAGTTTATCGGAATTAGTATAAATTCCAGCATATTTACCTATACCAAGAGCTACTCCTATTGCACCTGTTAAGGTGGCCAAATCAATAAGACTGTGAGGTTGAAACGTCGAACTTGTATAGTATAATGCATCAGCCAAGATCAAACGTCCTTCAGCGTCTGTGTTATCAACCTAAATTATAAATAACTCATATAAATTGTGACATATAAATTTAGATTAAATGAATTCAAGAGTATCATACCTCAATGGATTTACCATTCATGGCAACGACAACATCTCCTGGTTTTGTTGCATGACCAGAAGGTAAATTCTCACATAAAGGAACAGCTACAACCACGTTGATTGGCAATTCGAGTTTTGCTATTCCATACAATGCAGCTGTTACTGCTGCACCGCCACCCATATCTATTTTCATTTCAGACATTCCTGCGGGGGATTTCAATGAAATTCCACCACTTTTTTCATAGGACAGGAAATTTTTATAAAATAAACAATATATAAACAATTCAAAAGAGTAATAAAAACTTACGAATCAAAAGTAATGCCTAAATAAAATATCATTTTAATAAACTTCGTAATTTTATTTTAAACAAAAAAAAGTCCAGAATAAAATAATACCTTTTCCGACTAAAGCCAGAGGTTTATCACCGTCTTTTCCACCTCTATAATGAATTTCCAAAAACTTTAAAGGTTCGTCTGAACCATTAGCAACAGATAGAAAAGATCCCATTTTTTTTCCTTCAACCCAATCTCTATCTCTAACAATAACTTCAACATTGGGAAGATCTTTTAATACAGATTTTGCATTTTCAGTAAAGATAGTTGGTGTCATATGATTCGCTGGAGAATTTCCTAATGTACGAGCGAAATTTTGAGCATTTGCGTAAATTAAACCAGTTTCCCAAGTAAGATCAGATGATGATAATGATCCAAATGGTGAGATTTTAACAGATGGGATTTGATTTTGAGCAGATTTTAACCGATCCGGTTTAAAAAGACCAAGAGTTGCACCTTCAGATGCACCTAATTTAATAGAAATAATGATTTTAATTTATATAACGAAAAAAAAAAAAACAAAAAAAAGTTACAAGATATTAAAAATACCATGTTCATTAGTCATAACATCAATTGCAATGTTTTTTGCTCCTTGATCACGCAACGTGCGAACACCTACAGCAGCCTGTAAATGTATTAACAACCATTTTATGAACGAAATGTTCTCACGCGACCAAAGAACAAGAATTTTGAATTATACCGCAACACGAGCTTTTTCCAAAGAATCTCTCTCATTTTCAGGTTTAGTTCCCAAACCAACAACAGCAATTTGTGAAGGCAAACCTTCTTCACTGCCAATTCCATACAAAACTCTTACTTCGCCTAGTTTTCCTTTAACTCCAGCACATTGTAGCTGTTGTTTAATAGTTTGTCGTATTTTTTCGGTAATCTTCTTTGTTGCTGTTTCAGAAAATGAACCGTCCTTATAAACACCCAAAACTAATGCATCAAAACTTGAAAGGTTATTGCTCATTATTGGATTAAAACAATAAGTTGTTCGATTAGTCAAAAAAAATGCTTCCTGAACAATTTTAGGTCTAAAGTTTTGAAAAGATTTATATCTTGTTTAGATTGTAGATCTTTCTTAATCGGTAAATCAAAAAATAACGCGAGAAATAAGTAATATGCTGACACGAGGATATCCTTAATGTACCTTTGAATTTTGAGTAGAGTACCATTCAGATGAAAGATTAACCTAACCTTTACTTTTATTGAAACTCAGTCTATAGGTCCCCTTATATTCGACCAACGAAATTTCAATCCAATATTTACATAGTAAAGTAATAAATACTAAAATGTGCGTGCCATAATCGAACCTCAATGAAGATGTTCGATACTGCAAGAATTAAAATTGAGAAATATCTTGGTGTTATAGATTGGAAACCGAATTTCAAGGCAAGAAACCGAATTTCAAGGCAACCAAGGTAACTACAAAAATATTATTAATGAATCGTTTCTAATGAATAAACTTTTGTAAGAGGCATCCATTTATTGATATTTCCTATTCAATCCGGCGAATTATAATATGAAGGTTTTCATGATATACAGTATACTACCTAATGGATTAACTCCGAGTTAGCTCTACGAATAGGGATTAGCAACTTATTTCTGAAATGAGTTGGACTGCATTCTTCCATAAACTCTACCCTTTCAAGACGTCATTTGTACTTGATTGATCTCTTGATAAAAGTTATAATCGTCATCTCTACTTTTATTTGCAACAGTTTGCTATTAGTAATAAAACCTTAATAAATAAATACATACATGTATGATCTCTTTAACTTTTTTTATCATACATTTTCTTTTTGCATTATTTAACAATTATACAAAAGGAAAAAAAAAGAAAAGCTCTCAAAATAATTAGACACTAATATGATAATTGACCATTGAACTATGGACGAAGTCATTGTTAAATGCTTTATTTAATTATCTACTAAATTGTTGAAATTTAAAATCATACCTCTGAATTGTAATAACTTTTCTATAATAAAAATCATTGGTATAAATTATACCTTTTTTTAATAATTCTTCCCTTTTATCCCTTCTTTTTGCATGATGAAAGTAGAGACAAAATAAATATCTTTAAAATTATTCACTATAAATATTTACCATTTTGGTTGTTACTTTATAGATCTAATTAAATAAATATAAACCATCGTAATCCTAAAGCTCTTTTTTTACATACATGCTGATAATCTCTAAATAAATGCTGCTTTTAATTTGATTAAAGTAAAGGATTATCCATTTTGTAAGTTGAAAAATGTTTAATATTTGATTTTACTATCTATCTAATCAGTAATTACCGTTTAGTCTTAGAATTCTGTTCTATTTTTTCGTTATTAGTCTGTTTCTTAAACGTTAGATTTTTTCTTATAGAATTAGTGTAGAAACAAAAAGAGAAGAACAATATGGTCTGGAAAGGCAAATTATGTAAAGAAATTCGGAAATTACAAGTTGCCAGAAACATTAGGAATTTTTTTTTTTTTTTTACGTGATTTCAAATTCTGTATATAAGACAATCTCAAAGAAGTCGACGAAAAATTAAATCAATGCTTGATACTATGCAGACTTAGAATGTTGAGAACATTACTAAATCTATATCCCATCTCAAACCTCACCTTCAGTTAACAAACCTCATTTTTCATGTCGTGACAATTATCATATGTGTTCATCATATAAGCTAGTCTCACTTTGTTAAATCTGACTAGTAAATTAATAACTAAATATTGATCGAAGAAATACTTCTCAACTAATTGGATTTTAGTCAATTGATACTTCATTGGTGGATAGTCAAATTGATTCTACAGGAAATCAAGCATTAAATTGTAAAATCAAATATTGATATCATCTTGGGAAGAACTCTCAACAAGTTAAGATTGGTTAACCACCAAATTCTAAGATTTTAACATGAATTATCCGAAGATTTATGCATAAAATCAATATACAGGTTTTGGACTATAATCACATCCTGCTGTTATATATTCAACAAGTTCTCGACAAGATACTACGTGATGTCTTTTAAATATACAGTATATGTATTTCTTTTACAGTTTAAAAGGTTAGAATTATTCATAAATAATCCTTTTTTTTCTAAATATAATTGTCCTGAATTTTATTTTACCGGAAAATTTCCGGGAATCTTGTTTTTACGAAAATTTTAACGGGTACAAGTATGAAGAAAACATGAAAAAGAAATCGAGTACAATATGGAAAATTATATCAAGTACATACGGAATCTTCTGTACAGGTTTCTAAATTTCTAAATAAATGAGAATTACGATTAAAAAGGTAGGTCTATTAAAATTAGTCCCATTAGGCACAGTTTTATCGGTTCAATTGGATAAGGAATTATATAATTCTAAATTCGGGTGACAAAAGGATTCGAGTGCGTTCTGGACAATTTTGTTTATTTGTTTATCTATTTTACAATGCCATAAAAATTCTGTTTAACGTTAACCTTTCTCAATCAATAAGTTACAGTTGAAGAGGATTTTTTTTTTTTACTAGTGACATATCTTTTTATGATAAAATCAAATGAAAGGGGAAAGGTTTTTATAATAAAAATCAAAATTTATAAATGAAAACTAATTAGGAATGACGTTGAACAAAATTTAAATTATAAATGATCATTCACCAAGATTAAAGTTTGCTAAATGTTACATGTAATATACGTGTAAGGTTGTAGTGTAGGATTGTATGTTGCACCCAGAAGTTATTTCATTGTAACATTCAATAACATTTAATTATTTTGAGTAATACAGCATTTTCTTGATGATAATATTTGTCCATTGCCATTTTCTCAGTTTCTAAATGGATAGGAACAAAAGGCTTTGGATTGGCGAAAGTATCTTTTAATTAAAAATAATTGCAAGAATGAGTTGAGCATGATAAAAACGTATTGTAATTAAAAAAAAAAAAAAGAGAAGAAAGAAAATTACAACTTATTACCTTTTAAAAGTAATAAGAGATAGGTCAAATCGGTACTGAACAATAGGTAATGTGTGGTAAAACTAATTCATAACAAATGTGGCTTTCCCATATTAATAAATTAAAGGTTTTCTTCGCCACCGATTTAATGCTTTTTAACATAACTAAATATAAGACATGAAGCAATTGAAGTATCACTTTTTGAACCAATAAACTTAACATTTAATCCGACATTATTAATATATATTATCTTTCTCGTCAAAGATTTAAGATATGATACATGATGATAAACTGTCTGATTGAAGAAGATTATTTTCAAGCAACTAATAATACTAATGACTTTGAAAAAAGAATATGTTGGCAGAAATTAAGAAAATTATGGCCAATTAAAAAGATTTTCGACGAAAATAAAACGTAACTTACGATTTTAATTACAGTATTATTCAATTAATTCCCAGATTTATCCATTATTTCAAAAATTATACATGCATGGTTTCACTCAATGCTATCCTTTATCCGAATAATTCGTTCTTATTAATTATTATTATTATTTTTTTTTTTTTTTTGTTTTAAATTAATAAAATTAATAATTAGTATATACAGTATTATTATTATTATTAAAAAATGGTTGACGATCAATCATAAGTTTTTTTTTTCGGTTTGCCTTAAGTTAATAATAAAACACAAAATTATAAAGAAATTTTTATTCGATGATATAAATTATTATAAGACATCATTCGACGGAAAAAAGTTAAGTTTCTGAATATCAGTTAATAATAAAGTTTATTAAATATCCAAATATTTATATTAAATTAACTATATTTAATTGTATCCTAATAATTAAAAGACAAAAAGTAGGTTCATTAATATCATTTTTGCTATTTGTATGAGACAGGAATGAACGAAAGTATTGTGATACGATATAATAAATAATGTATTACCTACCCATTTTTGTTGAACAAAACTCGAAAAAAAAAAATCCAAATTAAATAAAAATGAAGAAAACTTTTTGGCTTAGTAACCTCTTTAAGGAGGAAGGTTAAACACCTTCAACCAATAAAATGATGGTAAGTACCATTAGATAAATTTGGTAATAAGGAGATTAATTAATTCAAAAGGATAGGTTGAATCATGGATTTAGTTACCTTTATAGGGATATCCGTAAAGGATCAAAAGCCACCTTTTTTTTTTAAAAAAAAAAAATATAAAATTTTATATATTCCAACATTTTTTAACGAAAAAAAAAAAAGATATACATTCGGCAGTAAAAATCAACTAGTAATTTATTTATATTACGTAATAAAAAGGAAATCAATAACGCGAAGAACATGTGATCTCACAAGAAATCAAACTTTTGGATGATTGGGACAAGGGATAAATAATAATAAAAACACGTGTTTTTATATTTTAGGTTAGCCAATTGTTCAATTGTTCCCAGACTACCCCCCTACAAAAAGATGTATATTGATATCGATAACATAACAGAAGCCAATATCCCGATTTGGAAGATAATCTTACTCCAGATCGTTTGATAACTACGCGTAACTTTAACTAAACCAAATTCAATAAATATCATAAAAAATAAATTTATCGATAAGGTTAATTTTTTTACTTATAAAAAATTATCCAGATTTGTACACTGTGACACTTATAATATATACGCGTAAGTTTAAATTATAAACAAAATCAGATGAAAATCCGGAATTCTTGTCTTAAATCGATTGGTTTATTAATTATAAAAAGTAAGGAAATTTCACTGAGTTGAAAAAGTACAAAAGAGTGTAATACTTAAAATTATTCTAAGAAGATGTTCTTTTTTTGTGTTTAAATAAACATCATCTTGTTTGATTCTTGTTTATTGAATGAGATAAAAAAATATGCCATATTAAGAAGATCTTAAAATGATTGGTTCTTTTAAAGATTTTTTCATTTGAAAAGAAAAAGTATTAGTTTATATAAAACGCGTATTAAAATTTGAAACAAGAATTATTCTTATAATTCGTCCATAAGTGGAATTAATTTATGTTTTTTGTTTTTTTTGTTTATTCTTAATTTAATAGAAGAAAATGCTTGGGATATCCTGAATGGACAGTTATAATTTATTGGTTCAAGATACAAAGTTTTATTTATTTATTTTATTTTATTATTTATTTATTTATTTATTTTTATTTATTTATTTCTCATTAACTTTTTTATACGCTTGGGGCATAAACACAAAAAAAAAAAAAAAAAATCAGTTAAAATATGAACGAATAGGATAAGTTTTTTTATGAATTAATATAATACGCGAATATATATTTGAATAGAAAGAATAGAAAGAATGGAGTGAAATAATTTTAAGTTCCTTTTTTCCCTGAGAAAAAAAAAATAAAAAAAAAAAATAAATAAATAAAAATCTTATCTGATATATCTAATATATATCTTATCTAAAATATATATTATTATTTCATATATTTCATTTATATTTCATTTATATTTCATTTTTATATATAACTGATATTATAAAAATTTTTTAAAACAATTAAAACAATTTAAAATATAAAATAATTATTTATTATTAATATATGAACATATGAATTATTTTTTTTTTTTCTATAAAGTAATTGTAAACGAAGATCATAAAATAAAATCTTTAAAAAATCATATCGGCCGGTTTTGATGACGCGATTTGTGAAAATTAAACACGCGATTTGTAACAATATTAAACTTATTTGATATTGTTTCTTTATTTTAATTTTCTGATATAGAAATTTCAATATTGATAATATTAATACAATTTTCGGGGGCAATTTACTTTAAAATATAAAAATGTTATCGGACCGAATATTAAGATTTCAAAAAAATAATCAATTTTTTATTATCAAACACGTGACTTTTGAAATCAATTAGGAAGTAAATGTGTCGTACAGTTTACAATGAACAAGTTTTTTTCTTTTATATATCGAGGCTTAAAATTGTGTTTACTTTTCATGGTTACCATTACTTTCTTCCTTCTTTCTTTTTTTCTTTCTTTCTTTTTTTTTTCTTTTTTTTTTTTTTTTTTTTTTTTTTTTTTTTTTTTTTTTTTTTTTTTTTTTTTTTTTCTCATTAACTTTTTTATACGCTTGGGGAAAAAACACAAAAAAAAAAAAAAAAAATCAGTTAAAAT
>QZLH01000853.1:0-46185 GCA_003833135.1 Oehlia diaphana | reverse complement strand
GGGTATCACCAAAAATGGAAATGATCTTCATATCCGTTGCACATGATTTCTTTTATTTATTTGTTTATTGTTTACCGGCACTTTACTTTTTTTTTCTTTTAAAGATTTCTTAAAAACTTTAGTGATAACTTGTATGTATTAAAAAGTAATTTTTTTTATTCAATTTATTCAAGTTAAAAATGTTTTAAGACATACTTATGAAATTACAAAATGCTTTGTAATTAAAACTACTAATTTCTATATTTATTCTTTAATTTTAGAATATCTTTTTAAACTTAAATAAAGTTACTTAGCAGGTAAAAAACTATTTATTTATAAAATTTTATAGCCTTCTGAATGATACTTATGGAGTTGTTTATACTTTTAACAAAAATATTAACTTTCAAAATTTTTCTTTTTATTTTTTTTTATTTATTAATTTAATATATAACAAACTTTAGCTACATGTAGTTAATATATTATTAGAATTAGTATTTGTAGTAATTTTAGAATGTAAATCAAATAAAATCATTTACTTTAATGTATATAATATTTTATATTTATTTTATATTAAAAACTAATAAATTAATTGAAAAAATTTAAATTTATTTATAAATATTTTATGAACAAAATTTGTACAAAATTTGTACAAAATCTGTACAAAATCTGTACAAAATCTGTACAAAATTAGTATAATACGGAAATTGTACAAGTACGGAATATTTCATAATTTGGTACATATTCAGTACATTTTTATTCACTAATGGTACGGAATTTGTACAGAATTTGTACAATAATATTTTCTGTATAAATTCCGGATTTTCAATTTTTTACTGGGCTAAAAGCCAAAATAAAGTCAAAACAGTTTAAAATTACATCATATCATATGATCACAAATATTATAAAGTTTAAATTCAAATAACTTCCCTAATATTGAGGCCACAGGTTTGAGACATATATCATTCGATTCCTCTCAATGAGACGAATTGAATGGTGCAAAGATAATCAAATTTGGATTACTGTATGCCGAGATAATTTATTTTGAATTTTAATATTATTTCTTAATTATAAATCATGTGACTTGTCGTTTGGGAGGGAAATTATTTTAACCATTTCAACCATTTTGGCTATTTTACCATTTTAATTTCAGTTTCATATATAAAAATGGTAAATTCATTAGGTTTTAATAATCTTTCAATGATCACCTGGATGGATTTTGCACGTAAAACCAGTTTGATAGGCAACTCTAATAAGATAGACTAAAATTTTAACCAACAATTCTTTTCTTTTATGTATTAGTATATCAAATGCTTTTAATAATAAGATATATACTTTTTTGGAAATGATATTTTTGTAATAAATTTTATGAAAAAAAACTGGAAAACTAATTTAGCAATCATATGATAGGTGAAAATTATAGCTGATAAGTCTTTTTAGGAAGTTTGTGTATTTAAAAACAAAGAATTATTTTGATCATGATCATCAAATAGGCAAAATTTATAACTGATAAATTTTTTTTAGAAAATTTGTGCATTCAAAAATTAAAAAAAAAATGCTACATGTAAAAATTAAAATTGAAATTTTAAGCATGTTTTTTGTTATTAAGCAAAATTATAACACACATAAAATTATATAAAATATGTAAATTTGAACATTCTTTAATAATTACATAATGTTTACATTCAATTTTACTTTAAATTTTAGTATGATCGTCATGTTTGTCAATCTTTTAAATGTTTTTTATAAAAGCGTTCCATTTTTTTTTTTAAAAAAAAAATTTTTATTGAACAGCCATATAAACTTTTTTTTCTATTTACCATACTGTTTTTATTTTTATTTTTCTTTAATAAAATGGATTCTAATGAAGATTTAATTAACCTTTTTGAAGAAATTGATGAAGAAATTGAAATAATAGAAGATAAAGAATACAATATAAATTTCTTTAGAAATCCACTACATAATTTATCTAATGATGAAATTTCTGAAATATTTTTGGAAGATAATGACGAATTATTATCATCTGATGAAGAAGAAAATTTTGAGATAAATTCTGAAAGTAGTGCAAATGAAAGTTCTATTACTATTACTGATGATACTATTACTGATGATGAGGAAGAAGATAGTGAGAAAGATAATAATGAAAATAATGAAGAAGATAATGAAGAAAATGAATAAGAAGATGAATAAAAAGATGAATAAGAAGATGAAGAAAGAGAAAGACCAAGAAGAAGAGAAAGACCAAAAAGTAGGAGAGAAAGAGAAAAAGGAAGACCAAGAGGAGGAAGGAGAAGAGGAAGAGTTAGATTACCAAGAAGTAGAAGAGGAAGAGAAAGAAGTGGAAGAGAAAGAGGGAGAAATAGAAGAGGAAAAGGAAAAGGAGGAGAAAGAAGAGAACAAGAAGAACAAAGTGAACAAAGTGAAATAGAAATAGGAGCAACATCTTTTCCATTACCCTTCCAATTTGACAAATTTTACCATTCAAATTCTTTACATAAAGCATCCATTAATTTACCACAAACAATGTATTTATCTGATGAGTCTTGCACCCCATATTTAATATTTTCTTTATTTTTTTCATCTGACATTTTAACTGTTTTAGTTAATAATACAAATGAATATGCAACATCCAAGTTAACTGAAGGTGAAAGGTAGTGTTCTGCACGAATCAAATTTCTCCTTTGAAATTTGATTCGATTCAGACTCGATTTGAACTCAATTCGACTTCTAAAAATTATTATCTCAGAATCTAGTGATCCAAATTTGATGATCGTTTTTTAATCGATAGGTCTTGTTGCCCTGATCAAAATAAAAAAAAGATTGTCAAAATCGGACTGCTAGATCAAAAGTTATTCGCAAAATACATTTTTATTACTCGGGAGCAATCAGGGTCACACTGTGTCACGAATTGATTCATGCGGAACACTAGTGGAAGGTCATGGCAAAATTTAACCATATCAGAATTAAAAATTTTTATTGCTATATTAATCTATATGGGTATTTTCAAATTACTAGCAATAAGAGACTTTTGGCAAACTAAGCATCATTATCCTAAGCATAATATAACAAAATTTATGACTTGTGTAAGATTTGAACAAATAAAAAGGTATTTCCATGTGTCATCTATTATTGATCAAGAAAATAAGACTCTTTTTTCAAAATTGGAACCACTAAGTACACATATACAAAATATATCACAAAAGCATTACATTCCTTCATCAAATGTTTCAGTTGATGAAATGATTGCAAGATTTTCTGGCCGTAGTGCCCATACTTTTCGAATTAAAAATAAGCCAACACCAGAAGGGTATAAAATTTTATCATTATGTGACTCAGGATATATATTTTCATTTATATTTTTATCAAGAATATTAAAAAATCCAATAGTTGAGCAAATTCCTGGTCTTAATAATACTAGCTGTCAAATGTACCACCTGGTAAAACAATTACCACCACACAAAAGTTTTAATATATATATGGACAATTTTTTCTAATATAAATTTATTTAAGTTTTTAAGAGAACATAAATATGGAGCATGTGGTACAGTAAGAACAAACTCATCTAAATTTCCAAATGATTTAAAAATAAAACAAAAATTAGATTGGGATACTCTTTTGGGAGTTGTGGTAGAACAAGTTTTATCGATTTTATGGATTGATAATAGATCTGTTACTATGTTGACAACAATTCATGAAATTAATAATGGACTAAATAATCGTATAATTCATGAACGTCAACGTCCAAGAATAAATGCAACAAATTCTGCAACTGTAAAAAGAGTTTTTGGAGACAATTCTAAGAAAGAATTACCTATACCAAAAGTCATTGATGATTACAATCATTTCATGGGAGGTGTAGACATAGTTAACCAATATAGGTCAAACTATATAATTCAATTACCTGTTCGACGTGTATGGTATCCATTATTTTTTTGGTTATTAGATACTTCAATAATTAATTCTTATTTAATTTACAAAATCAGACATAAGAAAAAAGCAAATCATAAAAATTTTAGAGTTTCAATTATTCTAGATTTAATTAAAGAAGCACTTATAGATCAACAAACAATAAAAAAAACATATAGTCAAACTAGTGGGAAAAGAAAAGTGCAAAAATTTATTGAAAAATTAACTTATATAACAAAAAATTTTGAATTACTGCCAGATAGATTGGCAGAAACTAAACATCTCCCAACTTATAATAATAATGGTTTATCATGTGTAAGGTTGCTTGTCTAAACCTCTTCAAAATCCTACGATTAGTTTCATCAAAATTTTACTATAGATTTATTATAGTTTCGGCAGAGTTTTGGCAGTTTCAGCATTTATAATAAGTTTTGGCAGTTTCGCCTTTCTCCAGAGTTTCGCCAGTTTTTTAATATAACTTTAATATAGTTTTGGCAGAATTTCGCTTTTCGGCAAAACGCCATCTTGCCTAAACCCTTAGGTTTCAGCAAGCAACCTTAATCATGTGAGTATTGCAAAATATTAAATAAATTAAAAAGTAAAGCAGCAAAAAGAAATCCAGTTAAAACTCATTTTAGTTGTAGTTTCTGTAACATAAGATTATATATCAATAATACTAGAAATTGTTATTATTTATTTCATACTATGACTGATGATGAAATAAATAATATGAAAGAGTAATATTAATTTTAAAAAATATAATTAATTTATTAAATTAATAGTTAAAATAAATTTTATGTACTATTAAAGTTATAAAATAAAGTAAAATAAACAACATATAAATTCCAAAATTTTTGAGTTCTTGCTAATTTTTATATGTAATAATTATTCTATAAAAAAAAATTAGGCTAATTTCATTATGTTTTTTTGGTAAGAATCAAAAAAAAATCTTAGATCAAATAGTGTAATTTTATGTATATAAATAATTAAACAATATTGAAAATTGCATGCAAATTTACATGCAATTTTTTTTAATAAGTTAAGTATCAATAAAGCCTAAATTGGCCTTCTAAACCTTCTTTATAAGCTTAATAAATGTTATAAAGTTATAAAGTAAGGTAAAATACATGCAATGCAATTAACTTTCTAAAATTCATAAAATTTAGTGATTTTTATAAATGCAAAAAATTGTCTATAAGATAACTATTAAAAAAATAACTTCTGTAAGAAAATAATATTTTTAATATAAATTTCATGATGCTTTCTATGCAAAAATTAAAATAAATCTTAGGTTAAATAGTATAATTTTATGTATATAAATAATAAAAAAATGTTGAATTTGCATACAATTTTTTTTAATAAATTAAGTATTAGTAAAGCCTAAATTGGCCTTCTAAACCTTATTTGTAAGCTTAATAAATGTTATAAAACAAGGTGAAATATATTATACTGTATATGTAAATTTCAATGCTCTATGATATATAAATAAAAAATGCAATGCAATTTAACTTGATTTTTATAAATACAAAAAATTGTCTATAAGATAACTATTAAAAAAATAACTGCTGTAAAAAAATAATATTTTTAATATAAATTTCATGATGTTTTCTATGCAAAAATCAAAAAAAATCTTAGGTTAAATAGTATAATTTTATGTATATAAATAATTAAAAAATGTTGAAAATTGCATGCAAATTTGCATGCAATTTTTTTTAATAAATTAAGTATTAGTAAAGCCTAAATTGGCCTTCTAAACCTTATTTATAAGCTTAATAAATGTTATAAAGTAAGGTGAAATACATAATATATGTAAATTTCAATACTCTATGATATATGAATAAAAAATGCAATGCAATTTAACTTTTTAAAATTCATAAAATTTGGTGACTTTTACAAATGCAAAAATTTGGCTATAAGATAACTATTAAAAAAATAACTTCTGCAAGGAAATAATATTTTTAATATAAATTTCATGATGTTTTCTATGCAAAAATCAAAAAAAATCTTAGGTTAAATAGTATAATTTTATGTATATAAATAATTAAACAATGTTGAAAATTGCATGTAAATTTGCATGCAATTTTTTTTAATAAATTAAGTATCGGTAATTGTTTATCTATATGTAAAGTCCAAATCGGCCTTCTAAACCTTCTTTGTAAGTTTAATAAATGTTGTAGAGCGAAGTGAAATACATAATATATATAATTATAAAAATTCTAGGATATATAAGTAAGATGTGTGATGCATTTATCTTTCAAAATCTTCATAAAATTTGGTGATTTTTATAAATGCAAAAATTTGTCTATAAGACAACTAATAAAAAAAATAACTTCTGTAAGAAAATAATATTTTTAATATAAATTTCATGATGTTTTCTATGCAAAAATCAAAAAAAATCTTAGGTTAATTAGTGTAATTTTATGTATATAAATAATCAAACAATGTTAAAAATTGCATGCAAATTTGCATGCAATTTTTTTTTAATAAATTAAGTATTGGCAATTATTCATATATATGTAAAGCCTAAATCAGTCTTCTAAACCTTCTTTGTAAGCTTAATAAAAGTTATAGAGCAAGGTGAAATACATAATATATGTAAGTTTCAAAGCTCTATAATATATAGATAAAAGATGCGATGCAATTAACTATCTAAAATTTTATAAAATTTGCTGATTTTTACAAATGCAAAAAGTTGTCTATAAAATAACTATTAAAAAAAATAACTTCTATAGGAAAATAATATTTTTAATATAAATTTCATAATGTTTTCTATGCAAAAATCAAAAAAAAATCTTAGGTTAATTAGTGTAATTTTATGTATATAAATAATTAAACAATATTAAAAATTGCATGCAAATTTGCATGCAATTTTCTTATTAATTAAGGGATAGAATTGTATAAATACAACATTTTTCATATAATTTATTATAGTAATTTTTTGTAATTTTTAGTATATACAAAATTTATATAAAATTTAATTGAATATTTAATAAAAATTGTATAAAGATTTTTAGCATATTTTTACATAATCAAATATATAGAATTTGTATATAATTTATATAGAATTTATACAAAAAATTTATAGTAAAATTAATTAAATATTTTTTGGATAAAAATTATACAAATATTATATAAAATTATATAAATTCTTTATATAGTTTTTGTACAATTATTGCAATTTTTAGTATATATCTTGTATAAGTTAAATATATAGAAATTATACAGAAATTATATAAAAATTATATAGAAATTATAGTAAATTTAATTGAATATTTTTTAAATAAAAATTGTATAGAATTTTTTCATAAGGATTGCATTTTTAGTATTATCATCTAGAATAATCATCCAGCCACATTGGGTCTCAAGCAGTATCATTAAATGATAACTCAGACAGGAGTTCCTTTAAAGTATAAAAATAACCTTAAGAATAAAACTGCACACATACTAATAACTTCTTAAAGAATATTAGAAGAACATCATAACTTTTTATTAAAATATACAGTCTAACTATACATTAATTCACTATGATGCAGTTTAACAGGATCCTGTTTACTATTAAGATAGATCATCCTGTAGCCCAAAGTAAAATTTACATATAAAATTCTTTAAAGATCTTACTATAAAAAGAAATTTTATATTACGTTATAAATTCTAAAATAAGATTTAAAGATTATACATGCCACCCAAATTATTTTGGGATGCCATAATTATAATTTGGGATGCCGTAATTCATTCAGTTTATATATAATTTACTATGTAAAGTGCCAAAATAATTTGGGATGCCATAATTGAATTTGGGATTTTACTTATAATTATGGCACCCCAAAATAATTTGGGTGGCATGTATAGTTTACATATACGAATCTCGCAAAGAAAAATCAAACATGCTGAATCTTCATACTTCCTCGCTTTACACCTTAAATTCTGATATAATGAGCTCTGTGTGGCACCAAGTAATTTTTATTAGCATAAGTTTCGTCTGTTCGACCCCAAATGATAATAAGTTAAATCTCGTTAATTGTGAAAAAGTTTTTTATCCAGAAATTTCAATAATATTTAAAATGATTATATATAATAAATACATAGGATATCTTTCAAAAAACTTTAAAGGCAAAATTTCATTCAGAAGAATGTTATGTCGGTAAATAAAGCGAAGTCAGTAAATTTTTATATCAGCGAACAGGTGTGAATACGCAATAAAATGAAAGGTTACGTTACGATCTAAACTTGTCATCTCATCGAAAATTTACAACTCCTTACTGTGCATTAATTTCAAATTTATTTGATCGTGATAATCGTTCTCCCGAATTTATAAGGAAATTGCTCGAAACATTTTCTTTGTCTATAATTAATTGCTATCCAATATACTAATATAGTTAATATAGTTGTTTCATGCGATAAAAAATTATTATTCAGTGAAAACTTTTTCGTTTTTTTATTGATGCTCTTGCGAAATTAATGTTATCATGTGATTTAATGATGCAATTGTTACGAAAATTATTTTTATATTTTAGATTTTATTTTTTTTTTTATAGTTTATTAGTGTACATATACATATATATTTTTATATTTTATAGTTTATTTATTATATATTTTATTTGGAAAAAACAACGGAATTGGAAGATTAGATAATAAGTGACTGAATGATGATCTTCGGAGGCTTAGTAGTACAATTTGAACTTCGGACAAGGACGATTTGTACTGCGGATTATTTGACCAAAGGACAAGTTAAACTATAGATGAAAATGTACCAAATTATGGAAGATATTTAAAGGAAAGTGGGATGACTGATTTTTGGAGAGTAAGAAATTGTTAACGATTATTAATATAAGAAAACATCTTGTAAAGGAATAAAGAGCGCCGAGTGAGGCAGTAATATAGTCGATTCCTTCTTGATTGTTGCTAATTGTTAATAAAGATACACAATTTATTTCCGATTTCGGATTTTATCCTATACTTACCTGTCAAATTGATATCAATTTCTTACCGAATTTTGTAAATTACCGATATCCTTATTACCTGACGAAATCGGTAGTGATTTGTAGATCATCAACCATTTCAAATTTAGAAATTTTATTTGTTGATCAAGAATTTTATGTCGAATATGGAATTGATCATCTGCTTTTTCATATAAATATCCAATAGTTTCTTTTTTAATATAAAGTATTCGTTGAATTTATTGAGTAATTTATTTAACCATTTCGCAATGCGATTAAATAAATTGTTGTTATCTAGCACTGGAAAAAAAATCATTAGAATACGTTATGTTAAAATTGTGCGGTAAATATAAATATTTTTTTTTAATCTAGTCCTTTCATACTT
Source organism: Oehlia diaphana (assembly GCA_003833135.1). Classification (NCBI taxonomy): domain Eukaryota; kingdom Fungi; phylum Glomeromycota; class Glomeromycetes; order Glomerales; family Glomeraceae; genus Oehlia; species Oehlia diaphana. Next base: position 36,981 of record QZLH01000853.1, on the reverse strand, counting down.
TTCATTATGGAAAATAGCATGTTGAAACAATTTTAATCTAATTAAAATACAAAAGAAAAAAAAAAAAGAAAAAAAAAAAACCTTTGTGTGGATTTTTTTTTTTTATCCAAGCCAAATCAAAACTTTAAAATCCTTGCATTACATATTCTTTACTTCTTGCTACTCCACATATTCAGATGGATACAAATTTATCGGCTTTATACGACGAAGTGCTTGGATTGGTTTAACTATAAAATAAGGAATAACGAGGATATTTCTAAGTATTTTTCTGTATTATGCTTTCTAAAACTCTTTGAATGCAAAATCAAAGCTGTTTTGAAAATGATCAATTTTTCTCCGAAAAAAGAGATGTCCGAAAATTGTAATGATAATGTCCGATGTTTAGAAAACGTCCGTGAAAGTTTCCGGTCACTTTGAGTCCGAATAATATACAGAAACATAAAATATTCCGGTCATTTTGAAATGTCCGGATAATTTACCTAAACATGAATATTTCGGACATTTAGAAATATCCGGATAATGTGCAGAAATATGAAAATTTCGGTCATTATCTATACTTATCAGGTCAGTATGGACAAATTATAGGCAAATTATACAATTATCTTTTCAATTTAACACGTTACTAGATTATCTTAATCTGATTCGTGCATAAAATAAGGTGAAAAATTAAAAATGTGTAAACGAATGATATAATTGTATGTTAAAATATGAAAAAGGTAAACTTATGATCCGAATTGAGAGATATATGAAAGAAATATGCAGGAGATGTTTCATTATCATAAGCCAAAATTATACAAAAGAGGTAAGTAAATAATATAAACTGAGCAATATATGAAAGAGACATGCAGGAGTTGTTTCATTACTGTATGCAAAATTATTATAAAAGGGCAAATAAGTTACCCTTACTAAGCAATATATGAAAGAGATATGTGTCGTTAATGCACGCCAAGAAAGATAAATGATTAATGATCCAAACTTAGTAATATATTAAAGAGACGCCCACAAGTTCGTTATCATACGCCAAATTGTATGAAAGAGATAAAGAATGTAAAGTGCAAAGGTTAATATATCTAAAATAAGTAATATATTGAAAGAGATTTTCACGTCGGAATATATGAAAGAGATAATGCCAATATCAGAAATTAGTACGATCCCAAAACAAGTAATTTATGAATGAGATATGCAGGAGAAGCTTTGTCTATCATACGCCAAAATTATGAAAGAAACAAGTGCAGGAGAAAATTAATAGCGCCTATCTAAAATAAGTAATGAATGAACTCGGAGAAAATGTACCCGGGAAACCCTTCTCTTTATCCAAAAAATAAATCGCAACTGCGCCACATATCGTGCATGATGATCGGAAGTCGGAAATTGCAAATCAGTGATTGTGATAAATTTTATTGTTGATCTGTTGATTTAACTTTTGGTCAAATTGTAATTTCGGCCAGAATTAAGAATCCGATCATATCCCCAAATTCGGATTTGGGAATTGTATGCAATTTGGGATATTTTATCTACTCCATAATCACTGTAAAGTGTTAACGATTGATCCGGTTTTTATTTCACTTTTTGTGATTATAAATTCCTTTATTTATCTGTTATGTTGAAAATGTCAAAAAATCACCGCACGGTGATCATCACCACACCAGCATTAGCAAATATTAGCGGGCGGAGTTTCATGACATTTTAATTCTGCCCAAAACTCTACCCTAATTCTGGTAAGGTGACAATCATCAGCGGTGATATTTAGCAAGTTTAGCAGGGCATCTTAAATTAAAAATCGATTTGGAAATTATACGTATTTGTATGTTATACTCAATAAGTCATAGAAAAGCTTAATCGCTTATCTTAAAATGGATTTATCATTACTGTATGTATAATAGTAAACTTGGACATTTCCGAAACTGATAATTTTTTTCTTTAAAATTTTCCATATTTTTCCGTAAAACCTCCATGGAATAATTTCCAAAATTTAAAATTGCAAATTCTGCGAATATGATGCATTTACGAATAAAAAACATGTGAAACTCTTTTTACAGAGTCTAGACTGCTTGGAACTTGACATCCTAACGTAAAGTTGACTCAATTACCTTACATGAAAGCAATCCAACTTTTGTTTTAAATATATAAATTGACATGTGATCACCATTAAATCGTAATTCGTGTAACAATCGGAGCACGCGTTTCTTACGTAGGAAATTTTTAAGGGAAATGTATAAAGTAATTTGAATACAATGTAAGAAAACAGTTGTACAATCATTCATATTGCACAAAAGTCATTTAAACAGAACTTACAAGCTAAAATAACATACTAATTAATGTCTTAAATGGTTACTAACAAATATTTATTTAAGCATTCGACATGAATCTAATGATGAATTAATAATGAAACAAATAAACAATAAAACTAGGAATATTTTGTGTTGTATTATTTACTATATATTGGTTTGAAAATTTGAATATTAATATAAAAGGTCGCATTAACGCATTCTTTCACCGACAATCATTTTTATCTCATCGACAAACATTTCAGCGAAAGGTCGACAGGCGGTGTTGTCATTGAGACAGGACATGATGTCCATGGACAGGACAGTCCAGGGCATGTCCAAAGATTCTAACTATGCCCGGGACATTGGGATTTAGGACATTAAAATCAAGTGGCTTTAAATTTGTTATTTTTGAACTACTGATTCAATTTTAATTAATAACCAGGGATATGATAATTTATAATTAGTTATTTTACTACTCGTAATTTTTAGTCGGGAAATTGTTCCGGACATTAAAATTTTGGTGGGACATGTCCTATGTACAACGTTGCCGACAGGCAAAGGATTTTAGGATAAGAGTTAAAAAAATTATTAGGGTTTATATTAGGATAAGGTGAATTGGGGAAATGATTGTCGGTGAAATGAACCAGACCATATGAACAAGAGAAAATAAAAGTTTCAATTAGTAATATAAAAAATTTTTTATATAAAATGTTTTCAAGGAAAGATAATTATAAATTAAAAAAAAAAAAATCAAAAAAGATCATGCAAATTTCGTAGCGAAATATATATTGTCGATCAAAACAAACACATTTTTTTGAAACAGCAATTTTTATTTTTCTTCATGTCGATCAAAGCAATCAATCAAACTTGGATTTTTTTTTGTGTCGATCAAGACAAGCGAACTTGGTTTTTTTTTTGTGTTGATCAAAAAAAAAAAAAAAAAGTTCGAGTTTTTGTTGCGTGTCGATCAAAAACATCAACCAAGCATAAATCGAAATTTCGAGAAGGAAAAGCTTCCAAACACTAATCACCATGAACTATTTATCAAAGACCTGACTCGACTCGCAGAAGCGTTTCCTAAATATCGAGCTGAATTCATTAGGAGCTTAAATGTCATAATTCATGTCTCTGTGTAAGTTTTTGACCTGTGGCACGCAATGAAAACATAATGAACATTTATGAATAATAAAATTTATCGGTTTAACATTATTTATATTATAGTATATACACATTTTACGATAGTTAAGATCAAAGCATAAATTTATTAATTCTTATATTGAATACTATCTTTCTATAAATAAAATCAACTAATATGTTATTATCATAGCTTAATTTTTCTTGATAAAAAAGGTTTCACAAATATAGTATTTATAAAACTTAGTAACTATAAAATCAAATTATCTAATTCTTAATAAAGAAATAATTCGTATATAAATACTATATTAAGTAATTGTTAATATTATTGTTGTTGATGACGATTTGTAACTTGATTATAAACGACACAATTATTATCGGGCACATTATTGTCGAAATAAATTTGATTTGGCGTCACATTTCCTTCAGTATTTCCATTTAAAGATTCATTTGGGATAAAGAGATAAAGAGGAAGAATTTCCCTTAAATTTAGTTCGAGATTTAATTTTTGATAAGAAGTTAATGAATACCTATGTCTTAACTCGTTTGCATCAAAATCTCTATTATAAATCTCCTTATTCAACATATTTACTACCAAATTATGCGATAATAATTTACATTTAACATGATAATTTTGATAGAAAAACTCGTAATCAAAAATATCGTCGTCACAGGAAACAGAATTTTCCGATTGAAAAACCATTTCACAAGTAACATGATAAATATTTATATCGTTTGGAGGTTGATAGAATAATTTGCATCCCGTAGACTGCAAAGCTTCCGTTAAATTTAAGTTGTGTGGTTCAGTGCTCATTTTTTTTTTTTTTTTTCTTTCTTTCTTTCTTTTTTACGTGAAATTTTGTTGAATAAAATGTAAGGTCGAACGATTATTGCTAAAAAGCAAAATTGTATAATATTTAGCGTAACGAAGTTGTTAAAGATTATCCAGGAAAATACAAAGAATATTTTTTAATAAATTATTGCTCGCGTTAAATTAATCTAAAAGTGAAAAACGAAAATAAAAGGACTGACTATATTCGCGCAGTCCTCGTTTATTTATAGAGCATCCATTAAAAAATCAGCTTGTCAGTTTGTAGGACGAAAAAATTTTTTTTTTTTCTTTTCTACTATAAAATTTTTTTTATTATTAACAGGGATTAAAGTTTATTTATTACTTGAAGTAAAATTGTGTATCGACTTGTAGAACTCGAGCTAAAACGGACCAATGTGATCGACAGAACCGATCAAATAGTGATAGTAGCAGTAAGCTTTTTTTTGGAAATCTTATTGTCTTTTTTCGCAAATACATAAATATGTCAATAATAAAGCAAGATATTTTATAAATTACTAATCAATTGTGGCATTTTTTTTTTTTTTTTTGATTAATCATGTTAAATTGAAAAAATTGCATGTGATTTTCAATTATCCTAATATCACATGTGATCTCAGAGGTGACAACTAACTGTGAAAAAAAGCGTCTACAGGGCCGGCATTCGCCATTATGCAGTTGCACGTGAAAGTGCAGATGACAAATAATGTGTGACAAATAAGTTTTTGCCCACTCGAAAAACAAATTCATAGTATTTCGCGTTTAGAGGTGGGTGTGATGCCTTGTGATTAATAAAATGGATGATCACGTGAAAATGCACTTCGCAGGGGAAAATCAGAGGTAACTTATTCCGACCAGTGTCATTTTAAGAAATGTTCCTATTTTTCATGTAAATATAAAAATTCAGTTATTAATACATTTATTATTTTTGAAATTAAAAGTTTATCTTATCAAATATGATAAAGCATTGAAGCTGTGCGAAATCCACCAGAATATATTCTCACATCCAGTTTGATAAATTTTATTTTGATAATTCTGACATAAGCTGACTCAGTTTCGATGCTATGAAACATCAGACTGGTTCAAATCGTATCACTTATATCAAGTTTGTGTACTGGAGTAAAACCGGATTTAGTTTTAATATTTTCTTCTCTTATCAATATAGTTAGTGTTCCAATATTTTTCGTAAATGAAGCATATTTAGTTATCACAAAGATTAGTAACCTCGAAAGTCAAAATTATTCGTCTTATAGAAAATATAAAAGAATTATTTGGATAAAATTTTTTTACGGGGCACAACTAAAAATAAAATGCTGTTTATATAAATACAAGTCTCTGAATAAGTCGAGAAGACAATTAATTTATTGTTTATTTTTAACGGCGGTATAAAATGAAAAATTGAATAATTTTATCAATATTTCATTTATTTGCACTATTAAATCTATGTTATAAGGTATAAATAATGTAAGTTCCTTAGAAATTTTCTTAAGAAAAAGTAAATAAATAAAATCAAATTTTCTTTTTTCGTGTATTTTACTAGTTTTATTTATACGAATTATATGAAAGACACAATATACAATAGTACTGGTATGTCAATCGGACTGAGACGATCATGACTTTTACTACGCCATTAGAGATCCACAGTTAGATTGAAAAACACTTAGGTTAAGGGGATCCGTACAAAATCCTGAATGTCAAAATCCTGAATGGTACAAAATCTCGAAAGATTGGCCAGCATAAAACATAATGCTGCGCAGTTCGGAATTTTCAGAATTTTGAGCTTTGAGATTTCGTATCATACCCTATAATCAAGTGAGGATGTATTCGACATCATTAACTAAAATATATGATATTCACCTTTTTGTTTTCTAACTCATTTTCTAGATCTCTATCTACTTCGACAATTTTCCAAAAGTTTCCCGTTTCAGATTCTTTCTAAAAAACAGACAAAGGGTTAGGAATTTTCAATATGACGAGATTGAACTGTTGTCACAAAGGAATATGCAAGGAACACGCAAGGAGCGCGCAAGGAACGCGCAAGGAACAGCACCCATGAGCACCCAACGAGCACCCCACATGCACCTCACATGCACCTCACATGCACCCCACATGCACCCCGCAACAGATGAACGAAACGGAGGAACGGCACCCCTATAATACCCCCTGTTGTCTGCGAAATATTGCCTTTGACAGTTCAGTAACTATAGAAGGTGACGGACCTGCCGCAAAAGAAGAGTTGCAAATTCATATTGTTCCTTATTATCTCCGACTTGCAAGCCTTGTTTCTCTTTTACACTCAGTAAGTTCTTTAAGTAAGCTAAATATCACTTCCTCCATATTGAATTTTGGCTCTCAATTTAAGTTTGAATCAGATATCCAGTAAGGCTTCAAAGCTTTTAAAAAACCAAGATATGACCACTCCAAAATGGGTGTATTATCGAAGTATGAATTGACCACTAGAACTAAAAACAATAAAGCCAATAGTTTTCGGAAGAGTTAAGCAAAACTCGAGTGAAAGAAAAAATGTTTGTATTAATACTGTCATCTGTCATACAGACTCGTCATAATTATCTTGATCAGATGATCATTACGGTTTTCTGTGTTGTGACTGAAATTGAAATCTAGCTGATCTTTAAATTCAAATGCTGTATGTAAAATTGAAATTTTTAATTGATCGTCAAATTTTAATTTCATTTAAAGATCAGCTAGATTTCAATTTCAGTCACAACACCCAATTACAAGAATAAGTTTTTACTATTATTTAGAATTATTATGGTAAAAAAGTCTATTTTTTGTAAATACAACAAGAACTTCGTTTCCACTTTCTCAGAAGAGTTGAATATCTAGCAACACATACTGTTTTAATATATTTTATAAACTTTTTCTTTTTTTTTTACCATATTTTCTTTGTAATAAAAGTTGGAAACAAAATCATTACCACAGTGCTATCAGATATAGGACCACTTTACTCTCCTGCTATGTCTACGAAGTCTTCTCAGAAGTCAGTTTGCCAAGAAAACGCTACCACTAACAAACCTCTCAAGGCCACCCAAGCTATCGTTCACTTATATCGTCCCTGCAAAATTCAGTACTTTTCCTTCCGTACTGTAAGAATCAACCCTTACCTTAATTGTGATACACATGGCAGTGGCACATTGTACATTTTAAAAGATAAATATTGGCCTTAACGCCTTGGCGTTAATTATACAGTCACCATGCGCAAATACAATAATTATGTTGGAGGAAAAAATGCCATTTTAGAACATGCCATGTCTCCTATCTACAAGAACGACAAAACCTTCGAGATTAAGCATCCATATTATAAAGAATATTCGAACCTTAAATTTTGATTTGGTTCGCTCGCTGCAGCAAATATAACGATGGAATTGTCTGACCACAAGTGTACTAACTACTAAATCAACAAGCTAGTAGTTGATCAATCAAACCATTTATCTTAAAGGAACCCACAGCTCAACCACGATCACCTGTGGTCTTCAAGAAGATACAACATTTATCTGATAAAATGACAAACAAATTTTTGTTAATCTTTTGAAGATTAAAGAACGATTCCCTGACCACCCAAAACACCCAAAATAAATGCTCCAAAGATCTAAAAATTGGCTACGTCACATTAAGAAGAGAAACAAACTGAAAAAAACCTTTATAATTTTACCGTCTGATTTATGAGGAGATCCTCATTTATTTTAACACTGAACATATAATATTAACCTTTTTGATTACAAAGTTAGACATCATTTTGATGTCAGCTCACTCCTTCAATACAATTACGGATATAATAAAGTTATTCAATTATATCAGCAATTTTCACAAAAATGTACATGCCCATTTATATAGAAGACGTTACCACAAAAGCTAGCAACTCTGGTTTTTTTGTCGTTTCAACAAAAGACTAACAAATTATCAACAATCCATTGACTTATTTTAAACGAACATATGGATCTAAATGTAAACATTCTTTAACACCTCTGCATGATGATGATATGCTATCTACAAATTCAGATGATTCTGAAGCTTCAGCTTCATCAGTTGTTACCGTTATATATCTCTCTACTCCTTTACGAGATTAACGCAATCACATCTTTTCAAAAGAAAAGCAATTATAGACCTTTAAAAAAATGCACTATTCTATATATGAGTATTTAAGTATAAATAGCTCGAATTCTTTTTTTTTATTTATTTTCTGTTCGCCTGTTTTCATTGTAATTTTGCCTATGCTGACCTGTGTCGGTCAGGACACAGGGATGGTAGGAATCAACAAGTGAGGGTCTGCTCCTTTGGCTTGCCATTAATTTGGACGAAGATTTATAATGGCATCAGTTTTTATTCGATAGAATAATTTAGTGGCATATATATCATCATACTTTTTCTGATTTACATAAAATAAATGAATATTGTCATGGTAAAAAGCATTTTGAATTTATGATGTGTTCCAAAGTTCCTTAAATTTTGCACTTAATTTAAATCTAATAGCAACCTTCACTGCAGTCTAATAATTAAGCTAATCATTGATGATGTACCTGTATTAACAATAGATACTGAGTTTGTAATTAATAAGAGTAGTTGTAGAGATCTGTATGTTTTTATATTTTGATTATTTGACAAATCAAATCTATAAACTTTTTCTTATAAAAACAGGATAAACAATTGGGAAATAAAGAAATTAACAAGTCAAATGTTTAGAGAAACACAACTTGCTGCTGAAATGCTTACCCTTGGAGATGAAATTAATCATCTCATTGAAGAACAAAAAGACCAAACTATATTTGTTGTCTCTACACATGTTACACTTACAGTACAAGACTGTAAATTCCACACCGTAATGTCATATCACGTGTCACATACTGAACCCCATTTACCCCAGTACAGAGACCCGGAAAAATTCCGATATCAAATCAGAAATATTTATCACGATAACAGTAAAAATTCCGATTTATTCCGATATAAATTTTACTAATCATTATAGTTATTTATTGCTATTTGATTATTTATTAAGTACATAAATAGTAAGGAATTTAAGTGATTCTGGATTTAGATTTTGTCTATCATCATCTAAAATTTTATTATACGCGGAAAAACTTCTTTATACTGCGCAGGAAGAGATTGGTAACCAAATATAATTTCGCGCAATTTTTTCTAAAAGAGGAAGCTGTAATGAAACTTTATTCCAAAATTCATTTAATTCAATTAATATTAATATATATTGACCATTCCTGCGTAAGAAATATTGATGGGCATTTTAACATTAAAAAAAATTTTTTCGGAGACATTAAATTTATTCCGATGATCTGCATTTATGATTGGCTAATTGTCACGTGTCGGAATAAAATTATCAAAATTCACTAAAATTCCGTTTTATTCTTTTTATTATAATAATGGAATATTTCCGGGTCTCTGCCCAGTATCGCCCTAAGATTTCTAAAGTAAAATTCCACCCCACGTGACCAGTGATGTTTAAGGGGGCGTGAAAAATAATTTTTTTACCACAAAAATTTCTGTCCCCAGAAATCTTGGGGCGACGCTGGGGAAGATCTGAACCCCAGAAAATTCTTGATCACATGACAAATTTTGCTGATCATTTCCCAAAATAGATAATTAGTTTTTGGCGATAAAAAAAATTTTTTTTTATATTTCAAATAAAACTTAAGACAGTAAAATAAATAACAGATAATAACTGAACCGGATCGGTGGGTCGGCGGTCGGGTTCAAAAATTTATTTTGTCCCAGGTCTTATGAAAACAGCTGTAATAAATTTTTTTCCTATCCGATGACCCGGGAAAAAAATTTATTATTTTAATAATTTTTTTTCCTATCCGGTGACCCACATGAAAAATTTAAGATCAATTAGTACTATATAAATTAAATAATAATAAAAAAAAATATTTATTTTAAAATTTTTTGGACCCGGTCGGTATCATGTGACAAAAAAAATAAAAAAGTGATTTTTCGTGACGTTCATGTGACCCAGCCGCTGATGAGAAACTAACAATTTTATTTATATGGCCTAATAATAAACTAGAATTTCACTTATTTTTCTTATTATTTAATAAGATTTCTCGTATTTCTTTTAATAATTGCTGGTCAGTCTCGTCATTTCGAATATTGAGTTTGTTTAGTAAATCTTGCTTCATTTCTCTTATCTCCAAAAATTCATTAGCATCCCATTGACCGTCATTAATTAATTTTTTAACTTCTTTATGGATCTTATCAAAATTAGCATAATAATATCTTGAAGAATAAATTAGTTTTAACTATTATTAGTACCATGATAAAATCATTTTTTTATTAACCTAAAAGAAATAATATGTATTAACATACATTGTTTCAGGAAACCATGCTTTCCAACGTCTCTGATTTGGTAAAAGGTATAATAACTCAATCTCGGCCAAAATCTATGAGAAAAGGAAAAAATTAGAATAATTTTTTTATACAAAAGTCATATGAAATAATAATTTGATATACCTCAGCTTTCTGTATTAAATATGAAACTCTATTATTATCTTTTGCAATTGCCATATTAAGTAATCCAATAAACAAATTCATAAGATACACAACAATCAAGAGTGAAAACAAGACAATTAATATTACAAGTGATGGATTATTTATATATGACCAATTGGATAATGCACTTGAATCACCTAATAATGATAATAATAAATGTATCTAAATTGAGATAAAAATATTATAAGTACATATAAGTACAATAATTTAAATATACCTGTTAAAAATAAATACATTGCAAAGAGAGAAGTTCTATAATCTGTAAACATATTTGTATTATCATCTGGTTGTTGAATAATATATGAATTAGAATTGATTGCTCCGTTATTAAGTACTTCTTTGTAAGTAGGAACAATATTCCAAGGATTATTAGGATCATTTTCCTTAAATGAAAAATCGATCTCTGTTGGTGATAATAAGATATAAAATGCATGTGCAAAACTAATAATGATGATTAATAAGACTACTAAGAAATAAACAATTTGCTTTGCAACACTAATAATAATTGCAAAATATATGCCAAAAGATTCAAATACTCTAAAAAATAACAGAAATTTTATATCTAAAAAAAGGCATGAAAATGAAAGTAATTGAATATTTCTAACATCTGTTTGAATCCAATAAATAGAAGTGAAAATTGGAAGTACATATGCAATTATATCTATAATATAAATAAAATGATTAATCACTTATGAAATTTTACCAGTTAAAGTATTCAAATAATTAAAAAGAAATATTCAAAATTACCAAAAATATTCCAAAAATTACAGATCCACTTAATAGGATTATAAATTATTTGACGAATTTCAAAACTAAGATGAATAAACCCAAGTATAATTGAAGTGATTAAAAGTTGCTTTTGAACATCTTTGCTAATATATTGCTGAGGAATTGTTGCAGTAACATTAAAACATCCAAGTAAAGCTATAAATGACATCCAAATCATCACATAATAATATTTTCCATAGGTATTCCATTTAAAATTAATTAATGCTTCACCATCCCATGTTTTGTATATATTTTCACTTATTATTTTAACAAATAAACTAGATTGAGGTCTAATGAATTCCCAAAACCAATTATAATTTTGTGGATAATTAACAAATTTAATATAAGGAATCATGAAAGTAATTGTTGGTGTTGTTGATTTTGACATATATTTTAAAAAATTATCATTAATATAAAAGTAAAAGGAAGCAAATATATCATACTCATTGAATATTGTACCAAAGATATTATCAGTAAGTAATGCTATATCAACTACATTATTTTTGTATAATCTAATATTAAAATCATTAATAAAATGGTATTTTGATGATATATAAAATGTGACCAAAAAAATAGGTGAAATAGGTAAAATTAAGAGCAATAATAAACATTGAATAACATTTAATATAATAAACAATGCATAATGCTTTATATATAATTTATGATATAATATAATGTATTTTGTCCATAAAATAGATTTAGTTAAATTAATTATTTGAGGATAATGAAAAGAATAAAGATGTAAATTATTATCTTGATATTTTATGGTATAAGATAAAGAATCTATAACCATGGTTGTTTCTAATGAATATCTTAAAATATACTCTGGATAATATTCATTCAATAATGGTATTGTAGAAGTAATGATACTTAAGAAAATCTTATTATTTCTTAAATCTTCTTTAAAGTGAATTATACATTTTCTATATATATCATCCATAAGTTCTAATCTATGTTCTTTAATTGCAAATGATAATAATTCAACCCCATATTTCAAAAGACTTTCTCTATTGTCTTTAACATATAGAACCCACTTGTCACTCAATTTAAAACTATTATAGTTTGGTAATGGTAAAGTGGATTTTGAAAATGACTTTTTATAATGGTACTGTAAGTTTTTCATTAATTCATATTTGTTATATATATTTAAATTCATATAATAAAAATAATTTAAAGAAATAAAGTTGTTATTTTCATTAAAATGATAAATAAAAAGGCCAATTTTTGTTAATATTAGAATATCATTTTCACTTAATAGCTTATTCCCATGCAAAAAACGCTTGTGAAATTCATATAAATCATATTCTTGTACATTAAATTTATCTATTCTCATGCAGATTAATTTCCATTTATTCCGTTTATTAATTATGTTTTTTTTAAAAATTAACAACTTCAATTCTCCGCCAGTAGATTTTATCACCCATTTTGTTGAATTTTGAATTAACACTTGTTTAGTATTTTTAGTACTCAATTCGTTTATTTCACTAAATTCTTGAAAACTTGCATTTATAGTACTCATATATGGATTAAATAGATAAATGTTTAAGTATTTATATATTTCCTTATTTTCAACATAACTACTAGTACGCATATCAGAATCAATAATTTTATCGACTTCATCATCAGAACTTGAATCTTCAGAGTCCAAACCTTTATCAATTATTTCATTATTTAATTTATTATTATTTTCATTCACTTTTGATATCCTTTCTTCAAGTTTAATCTTCCAAACGTATCCATCCAGAATTCCAAATGTGTATTTGGTTTTAATATCAAATATAAATTGAGGAATTGTTGAACTATCAGGTTGAAATTTTTTTTGTAGCTGATAATGCTTTTCTAAATGGTTTAAACATTCTTTCCAATAATATTCCATGATAGAATTCCAAATTCTATTACTTGATAAAACATCATCATGAATCAGTTCATCGGGAAGTAATAAGGTATATAATTCGGGAATATTCAGAAGATTATTATATGATTGAATACCTAAATGGAGAAAAATAAACAATTTATTTTAACGTTAATAATAAAAATACTAAAGTATAATAATACTAATACCATTACTTATATCCAGTGAAGAAACAATAGGAATTTTCAATTCAATTGAATATATTATAATTTTATTCTTGATTCTTAAATATATAAACTTTACATTACTGGAAATTCTGATATCTTTTTTAATTCTCCATCTAAAATCATGCTATTAATTTATAATAATTAATTATTATATATATGGAATATTCAAATATTTTTAAAATAATTTCTTTACCTTATAAAATTCCTCTCTTTTATATATCTCATCGCCGCCAAATACTCTTACACTTTTTTCAGTGAGAATATTCCATTCATAAATGTTGTTATTTGAGAATAAATAAAGTTTATCATATTTTGATATGCTAATCAATTCAAAATCTTTGGGTATCTTGTAAATTCCTTTACATATCCATTTATTACATTTAGTTTGTGTGGAATAAACCCAAATTATTTTATGATATATACGATGTCTGTTCTTAACATCGTTACAAAAAATAAATTCACCTTTTAAATTAAAGGTGCAATAATGATATTTGAGGTGACTAATTTTTGCATTTAATTCAATTATTTGATTATTGTTAATATCAATTATTTCTAATAAAAAATGAAAATGAATATTATTAGTCTATTACTATAAACAATATTAAATAATTATCGCTTATGACTTACCTAAATATATATCATGGATATACGCGAGTTTTTTATCATCAGAAACACATATTTCTTCTATTTCATGATGACCTTTATGAGTACGACTGTAGTCTGATTTAAGTTGACCTTCCTCTACATTTGCAATATTCCAACCAACAATTGATTCATCATCTTTACTATAGGTAACGAGATACTTTCCATTTGGTGATACTCTCATAATAGTAATAGGTTTACCATTATGTGGTTTATCGGCGTTATTATTAATATTTATATTTTTATTGATAATGAATTTATCATTATCACTAATTTTTACGGATATATCACTCATTTGATAATTTTTTTTTTTAAAAAAAAAGGCAGCTATTCTAAATGATTTAACGAAAAAAAATTAGAAATGATCATCACGCATAAAGCCGAATCATGCACGCAAATGCATAAATAATAAATATTTTGAGCATGTATACTACAATCATTGGTTTAGAATAATCCTTAGCATTGCGGGCGTGTGGAAGTGGGCTACAAAACCATTTTTTAGAAAGTAAAAGCCAAAACAGATGCCCCGAAACAGGACCCGAGCAATATATAAATAGATAACAAGAGATCGGCACTTAGCTCTACGCGCCACTAATAACATGCCGACTGGAATTATTAAACTTGAAAGGAAGGATCACCACGCTATTTGGTTCGTTCTACGCAAACACTCTTTTATGCATTGCTCGGGGTCCTTCTGAAACTTTGAAACCTTAACACCAGCTAAATTTTCGCTTATTAACTAGCCGAGCAATATTTCTGTGATTGGAAAGTTATTAGTCTCGTGTGACTTGGATCCTATCAGGTGTGGCAAATTTACTGCGCCTTCAGCTAAATTTTGATTATTACGTACAGTATACCAAGATTTTATTAAGGCGACAGAAAAATTACAAAGAGTCCAGTTCGCTCATAATTAAATAATAATAAATAATGTCCAAATTAAACGGGATGTTCTTTATTTGATACTCAAAGAGTTGAATAAAATTGAAAAGTCTCTTTATACTTATCTTTTGGTTAATAAATCTTGGTATGAGATAATTATTTCCTTGGAAATACACTAATTTTTATCACGAAGAGAAGTTACTATTAGAAATATCATTTTACATTTACCGAATGAAACAAGAAATAAATTAGTTATGCTAGGTTTTGATTTTTCAATCATTTTAAACAAAAAACTTTTACTTAATTATATTAGTTTTTGTAAGCACCTAGATTTAATCGCAATTGAACATACAATCTCAATGGCTGGAGCTAAAATTTATGAAATAGATTTTTTATGAATGAAATTATTCGTCTTTTTGTTAATGATGAAAATACAAATATTACACATATTTATATACCCAATTGTCAAATACATCTTATTCCCGAAGCTAAGCGTTGCTTCTCTGAAATTGAATTTCTCAGCTGTAATACGAAAACAAGTGATAGTGTTTTAACTGGATTAACAGACATGTGCCAATCAATTAAAGAATTGGAACTTGTTATAAATGTGAAAAATAACAATCATGAAATTGCTAGATCTTCCAAAAAACTAGTTAGTGTTAGTTTCTTAACTAGTTATGATGAAAGTGCACATGATATATTATTTTGTGAAGTTCTTGAAAATTCATTGATTAAACATGCAAATACCATACAACACTTTAAGATAACTAAACAACCTACCACACAAATTTTATCATACCTTATTAATTTAAAAAGTTTAGAATTGGCTAGTGATTTTTACAATGAAAAATGGCATCGTCTAGAAAATTTTTCTACACCTTTTTTACAAATTTTAAGAGCTAGAAGGGTTTCAGTTAAACCTTTAGCAGGATTGATTGAAAATACAAGTGGGTATCTCACAGAATTTAATATTAATAATGGAGGTGATAGTACTTTGAATAATAGAATAATTATTCAAGCTATTCAAGCTATTTGTAAAAAATGTCCAAATCTTAAATATCTTAAGTTATCACTTATGAGTACAAACATATTAGAATTAGAAAAATTATTAATTAATTGTCAATATTTAGAAGGATTATATATTCTTAAAATTGATGCTATTTATTGGGGTAATTTATTTGAAATATTGGCAAAATCATCACCAAGTAGTTTATTTAAGTTTAAATTTTGATTTTATTGTACCAAAGTTGAAATAGATTCTTAAAATTATTTTTTGATAATTGGAAAGATAGACATCCAATGTTATTACATTTTATACAGATTCTTCAATTTGATTTAGAACATAAAAATTTAATAGAAAAATATAAGGAAGAAGGAATAGTTAAAAGTTTTGCCTACAACATTTTTAATGAAGATTTTGAATGGGATTAAAAGAAAAATATAATTATCTTTATATGTTAAATTTTATTATTTATTTATATTTTTTTCTATATTTTTGTTTGTACTTGTTCATATAAAGTGCACATTTACCCTGAGATAGATACTGTTTAATTTAGTTTTGAATTTGTACTAATTATTTGTATAGCATTGGTAAAATATAATAATAGTCATTCAAAAAGAAAAAACAGTAATATAACATAGTAATTGGAATAGAGAATCTTATAATATAATTTAATAGTTGGAAGAGTGTTTATTTAAATATTGCATAATTCCAGCTAATTTTTAATTTGCATTGTTCATAATAAGTCAACATTAGAAAATCTCTTATTTATTATTAGTTTTGGCCAATTTTTAAATACCTCTATTAATAGCAAAAATTCGCGTAATAGGGGAGTACAGGGCCAAACCTCTGAAATATGCAAGATACCCGGGGTACTGTAGCCCGCGATATATGGTACATTCTTTTATCATTAAATAAAAAGTGCGCACATCTAATAATCTTTCTTGTAATAGGTAAATAAAGAACAAACATGCAAAAACATCAGAAGTTTACTGAAAAGAAATGATTACAGAACTAAATAAGGTTAGTAATAAACTATAAAATTCGTATGATGATTTTATAATTTGTTAAGTTTTACCTATCATTATAGAAGAATTCTATAAAGCAAAAAACTAGAAGAAAAGGAGAATCAATACATAATCAAAAAAGAGCTGATTTACTATTACTCTCTTTTGCATAGTCCAAGGAAATGTTCATAATACCTCTGTTATTAATATTATTAAGAACAAACCATAAGCTTAATTGTTTGATTCAAAGAGAGAAACATAATGCTTTTGCGAGCATTGAATCTGTTCAATTGAAAATTTGGCAATTTGAAATTCCTGATGATTGTTATAATAAGTCAGTTAATTTTCAATTTCATGGAAATAATGAGCTCCTTGCAACAAGGAAAAAAGCATGTATTTATAAGAACTTTCTAATGAATATATTCATATCATTGTAACCATAGTTTAGTTCGTTCAAGGCATGAACTGAACCGAACTCAGCTTGGTTCGAACCCTAGTTAAATCATATACGATAATATTTTGGTATCTGAATTTTGTTATTCCATAATTAGTCCGGAGCTAAGCGAAGGACTATATACTATTCGTTTCGGTTTCACAAATGTCCCGTTGTCCGCCCGCTCGTCGATGGCCATCCATTCGTATTGGTTCTTTCGGTTACACGTTACTCTGTTTATGCATGTAATAAAAATAGAACGACAATTGTTTATTTGATATACCATTTATTTTTAATAATCAGAAAACTATACTTCTTTTCGCTCTGGACTCCCAACGGTTACCGTTCCCTAGTATTTAGTAACATTAAAAAAATGAACTTGAACAGAATTGTATTATCTATAAAAATAATAAAAAAAGGATAAAATGTTATTAGAAATAAGTAATAATTTGAATATCAAAACAAAATAAATTTTAATACTTTATTTAAAATCTGTACTTATATCGAAAGGATTATATAATATTTCTTCCACTTGTGATTTTCAATATCATATATAAAATACGTCCTTTGGGCCTTTAATGAATAAATTTTGCCTTTCGCAGCATAATTAATATTTGAACTTTTAAAATGTAGTGATGAATTTATACAACAATCACAACTTAATGCAACATATGTCTTTAATGAAGTTATCCTTAAATCTTTCGCCATATATTCCATATGCTCCTTGTAAAAATATATTATTTTATCATGAAATTTCAATAATCTTGTAATTATTAATAATAACATGAATTATTTTGGTATTTTATACAAACAATATTTTTCTATAAATTTCTTTTCTTTACTTCGGATATTCTTTTTGGATAGTTGCTAGTATTGCGAAGGTTGCTTATAGCTGGCGACTCCCTATCTCTTATTTTCCTTGGATTTGTCTTGAATTTGTTCCTTCAATCAATAGAGGGTGTGTTTATCAGTTCGTCATTTCCTCCATGTCTTTTTCAATGGTGTGCAATTCACCCGCAGCGTTTTGGATCTTTTTGTTTCCCATATTTCAGGTGACCTAGTATTGGGCCTGTGTCTCCTTTTACTTTAAGGAAAGAATTAGCGGTGTACTTTCCCATATCACCGAGAGGCAATAGAGGGCAATAAGTAGTAGTAGGACCTGGCTCAGCCATCTTTGGCAATGCCTTATTCCAGCACCCTAACCATATTATCGAAGGTGAATGGCCTATTCCTCTGTTGAACAGAATTCTGCCTGTAACAAGTACTCTATTTACCACACTGCTACTCATAGTTCTTTATTCTTATTTCCCTGGTTTCCGATGATTCCACACTAATTAATTTGAACAATTAAAAATTCGAGCACAATAAGTTTAATGAGATTTATAACATTTAATACGTAAAGAATTTAAATATCACTGAAATTCAATGCAGTTTTGTAATAATCGGAATATTGACATTGATGCGATACAATATGTATTATCGTTCAGCTTTCCCTACTTTGTCAAAAATTTCAAATAAAAAATTTGGGTTTGATTGGTTGATTTCTCATTAACAATTTATCATAAATTTATAAAATTACCAATTCATAATTATAAAATCCTGTATTTATTTAAAAAAAGTGCAATACTGATATTAGCGAATCATAAATCCAAATCGCATAACGCAATTCATACAATAAATTAATTCATTATTATGTAAAGATTTCCGTGACTTTTTAATAAAGAATTTTAATTAGATTATTGAATTTGATTTTTTTTTTCAATATTTTCAACATTATAAACATATTAAATATAAACTGAAGCGCAACTACCTTTTGCATCAGATTCTATTACACAAATTTTCACTTATTGATTAAATTATATTCCAATACTAAATTATTTGAATAACAATTGTAAAAGAATAATAATACTCGTTATAATGTTATAGTCAATATTCAATAAAAGGATACGTATATAATATATTAGTGTAATAAATTAATGAAAGGTATAAAAATTAAATGAGTTTGAATATAATGTTTTTTAGATCCATATTTAATTGTCAATAAGTCACGTAATAATAAATTTGACTCGATAATCATCATCTCTTTCCTTTTTTTTTAACGTTCGTAGTTTCAATATATTTTTCTGGAAATCCTTTTGTATCCATTAAATATTTTTTGACAAGCTTAATTTGTGGTCCTTGTACCATAATTTCCATCAAAGGTTTTTTGGGAGAAGATTGTAGTGTTGGATTGACTATAAAAAAAATTGTATAATGTATATATATATTAAACATTTTGATTATAAAATTAGGTTTCTAAAATTTATAGACATTGATTGTATTTATAAAAAATTGTATAAATAAAATAGATAAATATAATTACCTGAAACACTCGATGCACATAATTTTTGAAGTGGTTCGATAAGATCATTAGGATTCATTCCATAACTTTCTAATCCACGAATAGTAGTAACAACTTTATTTCCTGTACGCGTAGACTCGGATATTTGGATATTTTTTGGTAATCCTTTCCTATTATTTTGTTTTATTATAAGTCCCTTAATAAAATACAATTTTTCAAGATATTAAGATAATTGAACATAATATAAAAATAGATACCTCAATTCAGGATCATGACCAGGTAATATAACATAATGATGATCCTCCATTTTTGATTGTATTTCTTTCACTAAATCACTTCTTATCCATTTATCAGGAACCCTTCCTCCTGATTTATTTGCTAAAATTTCTCGAATTGGTTCATCAGGAATAACAAACCTAAAAGAAATAATTTTTGAATTTAATAAGGTGGTTTACCCCAAAAAAATAAAAATCACGAATTAATTTCTTAAATCATTACGAACTTTGGATTTTGTTTATCAGACAAATTATGAGATTTAAGATAATTCAAAACAATCGATTTAATTTGTTCGGGTTCATAAACAGTATGTGATTCAACACTTATACAAAGTAAAAAAAAAAATTGTATTAATGTTTGATTTATAACTTTAACCAAATCAAAAAATTTAACTTACTTTTCACCTTGAGCTTTAAAAAAATCTACAATAGGACCTTTTGGTTTAAACACTTGTTTAATCTCAATTGTCGGATGTCCTTCATTAAGTGCAGTAGACGAAGTGGCTGTCTTAATAGTTTTATGAGGTCGAAATCCAGCTAAGCTAAGATTGCGTCATTATGATAAATGAGTTAGTATAATATACAATTTTTTAAGAATTTTTTTTTCATATTCGGTGCTGGCAAATTTTTACCTTTCGTGGTTCCAGTCAACATGAATAAGAGTGGAATCTCCTTTCATCTTTATAATTCCCTTTTTTTCCATAGCGCTCAAGAATTTTGCGACCTACCAAAAGAACACTTTTAAAATATGAAATATGGAAATCAATTCAACTTCGTATAAACTGTTATTGTACCTTTTTATAACTTGACTTTTTAACATCAACTTCATTTTCGGTACCAATAGGACGACATGGTAAAAGGTAAGCAGAATAAAATTGTGAAGTTGACATTGGTAATGGAGTAGCGGGTGTCAATTTTTCTATTAATGCTTGATAAAATGAATCTTGTAATAACTTATCGACTTCTACATTAATAAAAGAAAATAAAAATAATATAAAATAATTAGATTTACTTCAAAAAATATATATGTATATATATTCTTTCTACCTGAAACTGTTAATTTGGTTTCAAATTCATTTTCTAAATTTTCAACTTCAACATTTTCGTCTATTTCTTCATTTATATCAGCAACTTTTGATTCAGATGATTCAGTTTCAACATTTTCTTGAAAAGTTTTGGCATCAGATAATTCCGGTGGACTAGATTGATCGCCCATACTCCATAAACAATCACCAAATATATGAATTATATTAACTGCAATTCCTTTACGAGTACTCCCTGGTTCAAGCAATTTTGTTGATATATTCATTGTTCCTACTGCCATTGGTATGCTAAAAATATATAAAAATTAGAAAGTATTAAATTTAATCAAAAAATAATAATAATAATCTATTATTGATTTAACGATACTTGCTTTGAACCTCTAACCACAACAGATACAAGTTCCCCTTCATTTACTTCAGGTAAACCTTCAGAAGGGAATGCGATACCTGGAATCATAAGATTAGCCCCGCCAGTTAATTTGGAAATCACCATATCAAATGTTGGTATTTGTGGCAACATATCAGGAAATTTCCACAACATATAAACTATAAATAAAAAATAATAATAATCGAATATTAATATTTAATTTTGTTTGATTCAAAAATAAAAAAACATATGTATATATTATTATAATATAATTACCGCTTGGAACCAAAATTTCATTTTTATCTTTATCCTTTTTAAACCAAAGAGGGTGTTTTTCTTTGGTCGTATAAATTACTCCATGTACGCCTAAATTTGAATTAAATTTTGCTAATTGAGTATTTTCAGGTACTATAATATTAAACGGAGATTCTGATTTTGAATCTGTAGCATCCGTTGAAGATTCGATCAAATTATTAATTGAAGATTCTAATAATGGGAATTTTTTTAATATTTCATCCTTAAATCTTCTACGATCTGAACTACGTAAAGGTGAATAACTTTTGATGTTTGATGGAGGTTTTCTAAACATTACTATGATATATATATAACAATAAATTTCGTTAAAATCACGTAAAAAAAAAGAGGATAAATTTAATAAAATTTTTATATTACTTGTTTTGGACAATAGTTTTTTTTTTTTTATTTATTATTTTCTTTATTTTTTATTTCTTTAACGTTAAAGTACAAATTGAAATTATTTAAATTTTATAAAAATTAATAAATGCTTTAATAAAAATTAATAAGTAACTTTTGAATTAAGAAAATAAGCAAAATTTTTTTTGAGAAATTTTTTCGGAAAAATTATGTTCATAAAACCCTTTTTTTTGTGAAATGTTTCACAAAAATCATTAAGGATCATCATGCCAAAAAAATTCTATTTTTTTAAATGTTTGGTCTTCATTTCGTAGAAATAAATAAATTCTAAAACCTCTACGTGAATAAGAACTAAAAACCAAAATAATTCTCGAGAACGGGAACGCGTGAACCGATATTAAATAATAAATATTCGACTCCGAACTAATTGTTCTCTTTGGTATTTGTTCACGAGGGATTCTACTTTTCCTGATATGTTAGGTTATTAAAGGAAATTGATGATTTATGGGATTTGATCACCAAAATAGCATATTTTAGTGATTTGCATTATATTTTGGTTACATAAAAATATTATGACGTTAATATTATTGCATTTTCTTCGTTTAAAAATGAAAAGAAATAATATTTATTATTGATAATATCAAATAATCAAACAATGAGGCAATTGCTTCCAACTGGTATGCTGTTGAGAATAAGACGAATGAACACTGAGGGGTATATTATAAATAAAATACTGTATAATTCTTTTTAATGTTGCTCACATCATATTTTTAAAAAAGTCCAAATTTATTATAACTTAGCTTTTAAATTTAAATTACTTTTTGTTACACAATTCATTGATTATTATTAACTAAATACTGTTGCATGTACAGTATTAGTTCGAAAATTAAAAAAAAGAAAAAAACAAGGTATAAATATTTTTTGTATCATGAAAGTTTCTACTTCTATCAAATTTAAAATTTCAAGGATTGATTCATCAATTTTTCTTTCTAATAAGTATGAGAGTATATGTACCGTATATACATTAAATTTATTAAGACAATTTCTTTCCGTAGGTTTAAAGTTTATCAAGGTAATTATCCAAACTAGGATCTCATTTAAAATGGGTTAAGTTACAATATACGAGAAAATCACATTACATACTTCTTCTGAGAGACCTTTTCTTTTCCTTATTCCTTTCACTATATTTGCTACTGTACCGGGTTCTAATGGAGTTCCATTCATAATTTGCCAATGAGAGAACATACATTGAGGAAAGGCTTGACCTCCCGTATTTGAACGAAGATCGGCAGTAAAACCAAAGGATTAGTTTACCTGAAAAAATCAATAAATTAGTTTATATATGAAATAGTAATATAAGATTATTAAACCCACTGGACTATAACTTACAGGCAAATAAGCTTTAACGGTGTACAATGGAGTACCAGGACGTTGTTCTTCTGCAAAAACGTGACCACGACGTCTATTTAAGACACCATATATGCCACCCATGGCAACTTCAGGACATTGTATTTCTACGAGAAAAATAGGCTCCATGAGACCGGGAGTAGCTGTTAAAGATGCAGCATGTATAACGCGACGACATGTAGGAATTATTTGTCCACCACCACGATGAATAGCATCAGCGTGTAAAACCACATCAAGAATGTTAAAGCGACAAGATCGCATATTTTCTTCAGAGCATACACCTACTTTTGTAGTCCATTGGAAAGCGGCAATACAAGAATCCTTGATTTCATTAAGGTATTGAACTCCCTTGGTTACATCAACCAACAAGTTTGGTCCAACAGTATCAGGACCAAAACACCAAATCTTACGAGCATCGGTAACGTCCCAGCCGTAATTATCAGCAAGGGCACGTGCACGTAACTTGACGTCATCCCGGGATGAAATTTTTTCGTTTTCAGCGATTTTGATAAAGCAATTATTGATGATTCAGTTTGAACAGTTTCTCTATAAGATACAACAGGTTCACTAATTTTGATTGGAACTTGAGCGTAATCATCTTGTAAATCTTTTATGCAAATTTCTAAATGTAATTCTCCCGTACCAGCTACAATATGTTCACCAGATTCTGAAATGCTAACTTTAATACAAGGATCTGATTTGGACAAACGTTTTAATCCTTCAACTAATTTGGATAAATCATTTGGATTTTTTACTTCAACAGCTACTTGGACTACAGGTGATACGGAGAATTTCATGATTCTCAAATTATGAGCAGTTTCCGAAGTAGTAATAGTACCAGACTTAAGTAGATATTGATCAATACCAACGAGACAAGCAATGTTACCAGCAGGACATTCTTCAATAGGTTCAACAAAACGGGCCATCATAAGAATTGTGCGTTGAATAAATTTGATAAACAAATCGTCCTTTTTACCAGGTTGATAGTTAGGACCTTGAATACGAACTTTAAGACCAGATTTAACAGTACCCGAAAATACACGTCCAAAAGCGTAGAAACGGCCTTTATCACCATTTTAGACACATAAAACATAAGAGGCGCCTTAGGATAACAGTTACGTATACCGATAGCACATTCATCATCAGCAGGACCTTCGTACAACATTTCAGCACGATATTTTTGAGCAGATACAGGCGATGGTAGATGAATTATTATCATTTCCAGTAAAGCATCGGAAGCAGGCAAGAATTTATTCATTACGAGTTTAAGTAGTTCTTTTCCTTCTAGATCTTTTTCATCACTTTTTAAAGTAATTTCCAACTTTTCGAGAATTTTTTCAAGTTCTTCTTTCTTAGAATTTATGATAGCATCAAATAATTTATAGATAGGATCCAAGACAAAAATACAAAAGGCGCGTTCGGTCACATCACCCTTGTCATTCACGGCAGTCGGTTGTTTAGACCATTTCTTGGTTATAGAATTGAAATAGTTTTCACCCCAAAGCTTTTGCATCAACTTTATTTTGTCAACGCCAAATTTTTTAGAATATCGTTGAGCAAATTGACGAAGAGTAAAACCCCACCCTTGAAGACCTGATCCAAAAGCAACAGTACCATTCTCAGGGTAAACTTGAATTTCACCGAGAGCTTTATCAAAATAAGTCGAAATAACGACATTTACTGATTCAATTGTACGTTGGAAAGACTAGAAATATAATAACTTTTATATTTAATATTGTACTATCAAAAGAAATTAATTTTTTATCCTTTTATACATACTTTGTACAAATCTTCTTTTGTAAGTTGTAATTCCAATAAGGCGCGATCAACTTTGTTAATAATTACTACAGGCTTTATTCGTTCAGTAAGAGCTTGTCGTAAGACGGTTTCTGTCTGAACGCATACGCCCTCAACACAATCAACGACAACTAAGGCACCATCAGTAACTCGAAGAGCAGCTGTAACTTCAGATGAAAAGTCTACATGTCCAGGAGAATCAATCAAATTAATTAAGAATCCTTCGCCTAATTAATAATAAAAACGAAAATATGCAAATCGATTGTTAAGCGGTTATTATAAATAAAATATTTTGTTAATAATTGATGTATACCATCAGTCTTTCCATTCACATCTACTAAATCCTTCTTTGGAAATTCAAAATACATTTGAAATTGCTGTAGATTTGATTGTAATGCAACATTCTTGTTCATCAGGACGTTCATCTGTATATCGATTACCAGTTTTCTGCTGAGCCATAATACCGGCCTTGGATACTAAAGAATCAGTAAGCGTGGACTTTCCATGATCAAAATGTGCGATAACAGAAATATTACACACGTTTGTGGTTCGATCCATCTAAGTTATTTAACCGATTAAAATTTTTATTAATTAATAAATAACTTTCATGTTAAATTTATTAATACGTACAAGATCACGAATCTGGTCGACTGTGAATTTAACCTATTGCAAATTTTACAAATCAGTAACGCTTAAATAGTTATAGCTTTTAACAGAAAATTCATCATACCATTTTCTTATTAATAAAGAGAAATTAATAAAGAGAAATCAATCAAATCAAATAAAAAAGAGTTTTCAAGAGCAAAAAAAAAACAATTTGCAATGTTATTAAATATATTAGTAATAGTTGAATTATTTGTATTACATCAGATAACTTCACTGTGAGTAATGATTACTGGTTGCATATTAAAACTGATACTTCTTTATTTATTTTAACAGCCGATTCATTTAAAATGTTAATGTTGAATAGTTAATAAAATAAATAAAATTTTATTATTAATATTGACAAAATTTATAATACATAAATTTTAGTTTTTGTATGAAAATTTACATTGATAAAATAGAAAATTAAAAACAAGTAGTCATTCTAAAATGAATTATGCATTGGGAGGGTACAAATTTGAGTTAATAAAAAAATATTGAATAAATTAGCCGATACTGTACCATGATAGAAATTTTATCAGCAGCTCGGCTCGGCTCAATATACCTGGCTCGTGAGCTGACTCGAGCGATTACCCAGCGTACCAAGAAAAATAACAACGCGTCATCAAGGGTCAAGAACAATGTATCAGGTATTGCTCCGCATGATTACCCCAGCGTACCCTACAAAAACAAAAATGTCACGAAACGGCCGGCATTAAGAAATTAAGAAATTAACTATGTGACAAATAATGAGTGACAAATAGGATTTCACACCTCGAAAAAATTCCGTCCGATACTTATGAAAACAAAAACAAAGGGGGTGACGCATGTGACAAAAAACAGTCACGTGATTTTTTCGTGATATTTTTGTATGACAAATAATTTGTTTTTTTTTTATTTTATATTTAGTTTTATGCGGTTGTAGTTTAGTATTTATTACCTAATTAATGTACTTCTCTTAAATGTAATCTATTTATTGGCTATCTTTTGTATATATTTTGTAATTAAAATAAAATTATTTTGATTTTATCAATATTGTAGAACTGTAGAACGCTGTTTTTATTAAATATAAATATGATAAAAAATAAAATATTTCTTTCTTGTTTACTTTTACCAGGTCAGTAATACGAGGAGGGTCAAAGAAACGTAATTTTGGCCTCTGTGACACCATTTTGATCGTAGCTCATGTGTTTCGACTTTGGCAATTTTCAGATAGTTTTGTTACTTACAGTAAATAAATTGTTTAAAGTTACTAATAAAATCTTTTAGACATAATGATTAATATTATTTTTTATTCATGTTTAATATGTTTAATATATTATTTACTCTATTTATTTTCTTTTTTAGGTTCAAAATAATGAATTTAAAATTGCAGAAAAAGTTTAAACAAAATCGTAATTTAAGTAATACCTTAAATTGGTGCTATCAATATAGTATAAAATTTTTGATATAAACATTATTCTTGTATGACAATTTTTTTAATTATTGAGAATTACGCACGCTAAACAGGATTTTATGTTTTAATGAATACTTATATACAATGCATAAAAATTATTATTGAGTATGCAGTTTGAGGAGATTAGCTCGTTTAGGGAAGAAAATGCTAGACTTGTGGCTAAGATTGCCGAACTTAAAGCTGAGGTAGTGAAACTAAGGGATGACATTGAGGAAATTAAGCAACAAAGTGAACAAATTCAGGACATTTCTCCCTATGTACCTAGTTCTGTTATAAATCAGCTCAATGAAGCAAGCCTTCAATTTGTGAAGAGGATTAGACTCGGTGCATAAGAAAGGATTGGTGATGAGATCAGGCAGAGGGACCTTCATTGATTGGTGAAAATGGCCACGTAGTGGCCATTTTCACCCAATCATTCGGTCCTGTGACCGATATAGCTATTACCCCATTAAGGATAAAATATAATATATGATTCTAACAATAAAATTATAAAATTATAGAATTTAATTTAATTTAAAAATGTTTTATCATACGTTTTCTTGACATGATCTTGTATATATTTATTGTATAGTGTGACGTACTGAATGAATTCTTTCTATATATTCATTTTGTGATTCAGGGGTTAACGCAAATAAATTATTTTAAAAAGCATAAAAACTACGCCTGACTCATTATATTACGGTGATACTGGTTATATTTGTATCTGGTAAACGAATAAAATTCTCATTTATTTTATGCTAGTATATCTGTTTTATTGACTAACTTTATCCTTTCTTTTAGGCCAGTGAAGTTAATTTTTAATAATTTCGATATCAATTCTCATTTACAATTTCCGGCGAATGATTTTACAATCAAAAAAGGATTATTTCAATAAGCTGCATGGCTTGCATCACATATTGTTCAATTTATATAGTAAAATCCCATTAGTATGACCGGAAATCGGAAAATCGGAACATGTCCGGAGTTTTAAATAAACTTACAATGTTTGTGACAAAAATGGTAATACATATTGTATTAACTACATCAAAGGTGTATAAATTAACAACCTGTTTGCGTTAGTCAAAGAAAAAATTTTTATGCGTTAGATAAAAATGATTAAATCATCCGTCAAATTTTCCTATTCATTAATCATTTTCGTTACCTTAATAATATGTCAAATGCTAACCATTGAAATCGTTGGCGCAGCAGTTATAGGTATGATTAGAGACTATTTAGCACGTTAATTTCAAATTTTAGTGAATAAAAACCTTTTTGTCTACTAGACCCTACCTATAATATTGTATCAAGCAATTTATGCGATCCAAACGTGAAGCAGGTAGTAAAGAAGCGAAAAAAGAATTCTTTTTTTTCAAACATATATATACATTGCATATTAACTATTCTCCTACGTCTCGCTAGTATTCCGGCTATATAAAAGTCGATCAATTTACAAACTTATTTTTTTGGTTTTTTGAGTCGCGAAATAACCCTCAAACTTCTCCATTGACATTATGGTTAAATGGGGGTCCGGGATGTTCTTCAATGATAGGATTATTTCAAGAAATGGGTCCTTGTCGATCTTTAGTAGGAGGGTCAGATGTAGAAGTATTTCCTGAAAGTTGGAATCAAGTTTCTAATATGTTATTTATTGACCAGGTAAAAAAAAATATTTTTTCTTCTCATATTTGTATTAATTATTTACACTAGCTCATTCTTTTTATTACAGCCTGTTGATACAGGTTTTTCATTTGGAGATAGAACCGTAGGAACAACGGAACAATCTTCTAAGAATTTGTACATATTTTTACAAAAATTCTTTGAAAAATTTCCGGAATATTCTAAAATGAATTTTCATATTTTCGGTGAATCTTATGCAGGACACTACAGTAAGATATTTGATTATTTCAACATTTTTTTATCAATCTCTATTCGTACTTTTATAATAAAATCATTTTTTTACTGCGTCACACATATATTATTAGTACCCTCTATTGCAAAATTGATTGACGAAAATAATATTTTAATTAATTCTAATAATTTAAAAGCGATCCCAATTAATCTTCAATCTGTTGGAATTGGAAATGGTTGGGTCGATTCTAAAATTTTATAGTAAATATTTTTTTTTGTTTTTATATATTTACTCATTTATGTTTATTACATGCATATCTGATATCATTTAATATTTAGTAAATCTTTTCCGGATTTTTTAGAATTTAATTCATGTAAGTTTAGAAACCTTTATCAATATTTTTTGAGAAATCATTATAGAACTTAATTTACGTTGCCGTGTAATAACTTTTTATTAGACGGTCCCTTATTAAATTCAAGTGATCTAGCGGAAATGAGATCATTATTACCTAAATGCGAACAATTACGTAAGTCTTTAAATCCTTTCGAGAATTCCTGCTAACAATTCTGCAACCCTAATAACTTCTCATTTTATTTCTCGCCTTTATTTTTCTCGCCAGTCGACAAATGTTATACAACAGGAATTGTGAAAGATTGCATATCAGCGGAAAATTTTTGCATCTCGGCGTCTGATCCTTACTTTATAAAAACTGGATTAAATCCTTATGATATCAGAACTTCTATAACGACAAAAAATACTTACCCGCCAAGTGATTATATGCTTTATTTGGCTAAACCTGAAGTAATGAAAGCAATCGGTGCGCAAAAAAATTATGTTAATTGCTCGATGGATACTAATGCCCTTTTTTACACTAATGGTGATAAGTAAGTAAACATTTTATATATAATTTTTTTTTTGAAAAGAAATATATTCATAATTATCTATTTTATCTTTACCAGGTCATATAGTTATAAGGCAGATGTTGAATATCTTCTTAACAGAGGCTTTCCTGTATTATTATATTACGGCGATGCTGATTACATTTGTAACTGGTAAATACAATCAACATTATCCATTTTTTTCCTATTTGAACGTTTTTTATTAAATAAATATGTTTTTTTTTCTTTTAGGTTCAGTGGAATAGAATTAGCAAAGGCATTAATATGGTCCCACCAATCAGATTTTAATAATACTCCAATAAAAAAATGGATAGTTGGCGATAAATCCGCAGGAGAAATTATTTCTTTTAATAAATTAACATTTATTAGAATTTATAATGCAGGTCATGAAATGCCTTTTTATCAGCCTGTAAATTCCTTAGAAATGTTTACCAAATGGATCTATAATGAAGCTTTAACAGTCATATAATTAAATTATTCATAATATTCTTAATTATTTGATTTTCGTCATTATCCTTTAATTAAAATTCATTAATCGCGTGATATTAACGCACCTCTGTAATAAATTTGGTAATATTTTCAATAATCTGTTACAAATCTAAGCAAGCCGAAATAGTTTTTATACAGTATATCCAGTATCCCATAGACCCTTCCGGCAATAAAGGAAAATATGGGGGAAATTAGAGATCGTTGTCATGTGCAAATCATTCATCCTCCCTATTGAATACTCCGTGCAAGTAAATAAAAAAAAAAAACCCCCCATATATGGTAAAAGCTGCCTTTTTTTTTATTTGTTTGTTTCGGCTATTCGGAGTTCGGAAGTATGTGTACATCAGGAAATCAGGGGCATTAACCTTTTTTCATTGACATAAAAATATTATGGTTTTGTTTCTATAAACAAAATTAAATTAAGAGCTAAAATAAAAAGTCTGATTTAAAGATTTATTATTAGATAATTGCATTTTTGTTGTTTTTGTTGCTTGTCACATTACATATTTATTTATACTTGCAAAAACTATAAAACACGTGATAGCTAATTATAATTATTTTAATTACTTTTAAATGGTATTGTTATATTTGCTAATAAGGAACAATCAATCGAAAGAGATTCCGAATTAAAAATTATATAAAGAATGAATATCCTACCCATAAAAAATTGTACCTTATTCTTATGACGTTAAGGCACTCCATCTCATATATTTCGACTAAGAATTTTTTCAAAAAAAGGATGAATTTTATAACTAAACCATCCGGCTCATTCATCATTTTCGTTACCTTAATAACATGGCATATGTTAACAATTGGAACCGTTGATGCGAGAGTAGTAAAAGGTTTAGTTTCGCAAGTGAATCGCCACGTAAATTACATGGATTTAACTATATGCATGATTAACTTTTTTTACAATAGACCCTATTTATAATATTGTATCAAGCAAATTATGCGATCCAAACGTTAAACAGGTAAAGAAGAGAGAATTTTCCACATATCAAAAGTTAACTTAAAATTCTTTGCCTTTGTAGTATTCCGGCTATATAAAAGTCGATCAATTTACAAACTTATTTTTTTGGTTTTTTGAATCAAGAAATAAACCTCAAACTTCTCCATTAACGTTGTGGTTAAATGGAGGTCCGGGATGTTCTTCAATGATAGGATTATTTCAAGCAATGGGTCCTTGTAGATCTTTAGTAGGAGGGTCAGATGTAGAAATATTTCCTGAAAGTTGGAACCAAGTTTCCAATTTATTATTTATTGATCAGGTAGATATTATATACAGTATCTGGTTTAAAAAGAATATTACCGTAAACATTATGTTAATTCATTCTTAAATCAGCCTGTTGGTACAGGATTTTCATTTGGAGATATAAACATATCAACAACAGAACAATCCTCTCTAAATTTATACGCTTTTCTACAAAAATTCTTTGAAAAATTTCCAGAATATTCTAAAATGGATTTCCATATTTTTGGTGAATCTTATGCAGGACATTACAGTAAGTTTTAAATCATTTCTTCATCGCAATCTATATTTATACTTTGTAGTAATCGTATCACACATTATTAGTACCTTCTATTGCGAAATTGATAGATGAAAATAATATTTTAATTAAGTCTAATAATTTGAAAGCAATACCAATTAATCTTAAATCTGTTGGAATTGGAAATGGTTGGATTGATCCTAAAATAGTATAGTGAATATTCTTTAAAATTTATTCTTATATTTTACGTACACACAAATATATATGTTAACTAAACAATACTTTCCACGTAGTAAATCATATCCAGATTTTTTAGAATTTAACACATGTAGGTTGGGTAGAAATTTATTACAATTAATTACGTAATTTACTTATATTGATATGCTTTTATCTAACATTTATTTACTAGATGGCCCTAAACTAAATTCAAGTGAACTTATAGCGATGCGATCAGATTTGGTTAAATGTGAACAATCAGGTGAGCTTCATAAATTTCATCTAATAATTTTATAACTAATTATTCTAACAATTTCCTAAAAAATGTAAACTACAATGTTTTTCTTCATCAGTCGACAATTGTTATAAAACGGGAAATTTAACTGATTGCATATTAGCAGTACAACTTTGTGAAGTTGGTGATTTTAGTTCTCATTTTGTTAATACCGGATTAAATGCATATGATATTAGGACTCCCAATACTACAATAGATACTTTTCCGCCAAATTATTATAAGTTATATTTGGCTAGACCTGAAATAAGAACAGCTATTGGAGTATTTAAAAATTACACTGATTGTATAGATGATATTCATCTTAGTTTTATCCTTCAAGGAGATTTGTAAGTAAATTAACGGGTGTAACCGCCACTTTTCTTTCTTTTTAAAAAAATGTATACAATATTATATTTTCTTTTAATTAAATAACGAATACTTCATGCTTTATTTTTTGATAATTTTTATTAGGGTGCAAAGCCATAAGAATGATGTCGAATATCTTCTCTACAGGGGATTTCCTGTATTATTATATTATGGAGATGCAGATTATATATGTAATTGGCAAGTACAGTAAATAAAATATCCATTATTTTATATCTAAAGTATCAGTTTTTATTAACTTTACCCTTTCTTTTAGGTTCAGTGGAACAGAATTAGCAAAGTCATTGATATGGACCTTTCAATCAGATTTCAATAATGCTCCAATAAAAAAATGGATAGTTGGTAATAAACCTGCTGGAGAAATTAAATCAT
Source organism: Oehlia diaphana (assembly GCA_003833135.1). NCBI lineage: Eukaryota > Fungi > Glomeromycota > Glomeromycetes > Glomerales > Glomeraceae > Oehlia > Oehlia diaphana. The sequence goes on along the minus strand of QZLH01000853.1, from coordinate 3,490 downwards.
TTGATAAATTAACATTTATAAGAATATACGAAGCAGGTCATGAGGTTCCTGCTTATCAACCCGTAAGTTCTTTAGAAATGTTTACTAAATGGATTAATAATGAAGAATTGACAACTTTAGAATTAAAAGCTAAAAGAAAGAGAAGAATGATCAAGAGGAGAATATAACAAAAGAATTAAATTAATCTCAATTTATAGTTGTAATGTGTTAATAACGTGATAACAAATTGCATTATTTTTCAGTGAGGATAAGCGATAAATTAATACCAGATTTGACCGCTTAAATTAAAAAGAATTTTATAATCCCTATCTAATGAATTATAATTTTGGCCAAATTTTATATTAATTTCTTAATTTACATGGGTGTTCATACGAGTATCACGTGATTTGAACAACAAATTGTATAAAAAAGGTTCTTTTTTTTTAAAAAAAAAGTATATAAAAAGTGTATTTTTGTCTGTTCTGCAAGTTTACTTAAAACGTCAAATCAAAGATAGGACAATTTTATTAAGAAATTAGTCATAAAGGAAGAAAAGGAACCAGGATTCTTAAAACTAACGTTCACATTAACTGTTTTTCTTCAATAACCATCTTAAGCTTTAGACTATAAGGCTTACTATTATTTTTTTCTAAATTTATCTTATATTTTTGAATTTTTGTACTTTGTAAATTTTCTTAGTAATTGTTATCGATTCAAGAATTTATCAGAGGAATTATGTTGACACGAGTTAAACATGGGTAACGAAACCGAAACTTCCCGAAACTCTGTCGGTTTCGGTATATACGAAATAGAGTTTCGGAAATGCATATATTTTTCCGATTCCCGAGTCCCGACCCGAAACCGAAATATGCCCGAAATTATTATTAGTTTTCCTTACAGTAAATTTTAAATAAAGGGATCAAGTTCAATTTCTAATAGTTTGTTCACTATTAAATTATTCCTAACTTAAATCCAAATTAACTATATAATTATTAGGGTAGAATTTGTTCACTCCATTATATTCCTCAATCCTCACATAACGTCGAGTATTATGAATTTCTTGATTTTAGTCAATTCAGATTGATGATTATTGAGCACGTGATTTGTCAATATGACGTATGGCAAGTTGTTTAAGCAATTTAATTGGGTGATGCTAGTTTCGGGATATCGGGATAGGTTTCGGAATATCAGAAGTTATTTCGAGTTTTGGTAGAAGTTTAGGTTACGGGTTTAGTTTTGATTTGTATATATCAAAACCTGAAACATTCGGAAATGCTCTTAAGAGTTTCGATACCCATGTTTAATCCATTGTACGAATCACCCATCACAGCCTTAATTGATTCCCACCAAGCCATATGCTACATTTTCTATAAACTATATATATATAAATTGTATAAATAAACTATATAATAAAATAAACTATAAATAAAATAAACTATAAATAAATATATATATAAAATAAAATAAAATAAAAAAATCCTGTGTTTAAAATTTCCCGTGACAGTAGAAATAAAATGTGGTCATAACAGTGCTTTTAATGATATGAATCAATTGATCATTGATAGTAACTGATAAGTATTAAATCATAAAAAAATATAATCAAAAATTCTTCTATCAATTAATGTTATCTAATATATTTGTAAAATAAATTAGAAATAATAAATGTCTTCTATTGGTCAGCAGTTAAGTTGGAAAAACTCTCCATTTCCAATTGCAATCTTTGGAATTCTACTAATAACAAATTTAAATAAGATTAAAAATCATGTTAATTTCTTGTTGGTGAAATTAAACTTTTTTAGATTAATTCATTTTAGAATAATACTTTAATAATATGCCAAATTTAATGGTATTGAAAACTTATGTTAATAACTCTTTGCAAAGACTCTTATCTTTATCTAAAGCTATATTTATTGTTTTATCTCGCAAAAAAAAATATTTTTGCTTATAAGGTATATAGAATAGGCAAAAAATAAAAATTTCAAAAAACTTTTTTCTGATATCTATCCATTTTATAATTGTATTTTTATTATTAAAATATATAAACATGTTTGTGTTGAGATTATTCTTAAAATTAGAATGAATGGTGATCCCTCCAATATTTTGTGCTGCAACATTAATTTATTCTTTAAGAAGTATCTGTGAGGTACCTTCAGCATATATACTAACTTTTTTGTAAAGATTGTAACTTACTATTCAATCTTGGGAATTATTAACATGTTGTAGATATGATATGGACTTTTTTGCTTGATTAAAAGTCTTTATTTATATTCTATAGGGCACAGCATTCCTCTATTATATAGAAGATTTTTATTTATTTTGCAAAGTCATCAGTATGGATCTCTTAAGTATAACAATACTTTATAGATTTCCATTTTACATATTTAAATTTATGATATTCATTCTTGATGGTGGAGTTTCTAACAATTATTTAATAAAAGATAATAATAGAAAGAGTATATCTGGTTAATAATCTTCGAATTTATGTACTAATAAGTAACCAACACCTTGGAAAATCTAAATAATATATGAACTATAAATCAAAGAAGGAAATTTATTTTCCATACAGCTAATACTTTTGAAGTTTTGTGGATGAGGATGCAATACACAAGCCTCTGTACTAGATTCGAAATTTCTGAATCAATGAATATATTAACTCATAAGGATTAGAATATGATTTTCTCATTCGGATGTAAGTTATTGACCTCTTTAATAGAGAAAAATGTATGTTTGATCTATTAAATTCATTAATCTCTATTTATATTTATTTGTCTATTAAATACTTGCATTTAGAATACTAATAATTGAAGGTGTGAGTTACTTATCAAAGAACTATTTAACCATGTTAACATCATTATTTAATCATCTTTTTAAATTAATTATTTCCATGAAAATAATCTTTCTAAAGAAGTGATGCATGTATTTAAAAAAGAACTTTAATAACAGTCAGTCTATTTATAAAATTAACAATTTAATGTATATACATATGGAATCAAAAAAAATCATATACACAGCCTATAACCATAGCCCACGGCCCACACAGCCCTAACTGATTTATTTCAGGGCTTAAAATCAAAACATCTTAAGATCTACAGTACGACACAAATTCGTTGTAAAATATCAAAATTTCATGAGTTATTTTATTGATATTTTTGATTATTATGCAGCCAAATAGGATCATGTTGTTTTTAACATACTGATATTTTTTAGATAAATTAGGGCGATGACATTTATTACGTAATATTTTAGGGGGTGGGGGGTCACAAAAAATCTTACGTTAATATTGATCACGTGATATTATTATAGTATATAACCGATTTAGTGGCTTAGAATTTATTAGTCATTTGTGTTACTATGGTTTCCCACATACAAAATAAATTTTTGTTTTATGTTTTTTTATTGCAACTGTCACTGAGTGACAGAACTTTATTCAAGTAAAACTCAAACAAAAAACATTACAAGTCAACACATAATACCCCAATAAATATGTCCATACATTGTATCCAAGTATAAC
>QZLH01000852.1:9728-29502 GCA_003833135.1 Oehlia diaphana | reverse complement strand
TTTTTTTTAAAAAAAAAAAAAAAAAAAAATAAAAAAAAAAATTAATTCGTCTGTATCAATATATATAGTAATTGACGAAAAGATTTCAAATCAGTTCAACCTTTTTTATATTCATCATAGACATAAAATTTGAATTAGGGGGAAAAAAAATCAAAAAGATTTTTTCTGTAAATATTTTTAATTATATTTTTAAATTAAATAAATTGTCTCATTATAACTACTTGTCATAAAAGAATTGTAATTTTAAATTAATTAAATTAAGTCTTCATTAAAACTGCTTGTCATAAAAGAATTCCATATTTAAATTAATTAAATTAAGTCTTCATTATAACTGTTTGTCATAAAAGAATTACATTTTTAAATGCTTGTCATAAAAGACCTACTGACTCTCCAACACTTGAGTAATAAACACATTTTGATCGATAGATTTTGATAAATTTTAAAAATGAATATTAATTACTTTAATTGCTCTCTGATGGATAGAAATGATTTATGTATGCGTAAATCGAAATTTCTTAATAAAGTCTCTGCTTTCAGTGAGGATAAAATCAACTAATTTTTTTTTAATAGTAGTATTAGTAAGTTTATGATAAGGACGAAAATATAGTATGTAGTTGACTATAAATGTTAATTTGAAACCTTTTTTATATTGATTCAATGATTTTGAAGAAATTAAATACTATACTTTCTCATCTATGGTTTTTTTTTATTTCAGAAAAGATTACATACTTTAAAAGATTCATTTTCCTAAGATTTTAGTTAATTACTTCATCATGACACTAACAACTTATATTGTGCAATCAATCAATCAATCAAATTCTATTGTTGCCAAAGCTATATTTTCGATGGCTGATCAAAAAAGCTACGCTATAATAATATTAGGATTTTAGTCGTTCTCATCCAACTGCTTTTATTTTTGTTGATTAAATCATTTTAAATCCTTACTCTCACTCACATCACTACATAATTTCACATACGTACTGCACTCAGGATTTTATTATTTAGTCACTTTTTCCATATATATTAAACTCAAATTATAATAACTAATGAATTTACTCTTTAAGAAAGTAACCGATTCGAGAATAAATTTAATATCATTCTAAGCGTGATCTTTTTTATATTTATAATAAACCATCATTGATTTCAAAGACATTTTTATAAAAATATAGGACAAATAATTCCATACTTAAAATAATTCATTTAATTTTCCATTTTCCATTAAAAAAAAAGATTTCAGAAACTTGATTCACAAGAACCTACAAGAAAAATCTTAAAGATGATTTCATTTAGTAATCACAATGTTAACATAATCATAAAGACCAATGGTATGTTTTTTTTAAAGTCGAAACAAAATTTATAATTTGAACTTTCTAGATTTGAAAAATAATTAAAAAATCAATCATTTATGTGAAGGGCTCTCCAGTAAACGAAAATGAATCATATTAAAATATGAACTGAGAAGTTCGAGTCGTCTATGTTAGATCGCTTATTTGACGAGAATCAAATTTTACTTTTTAAAATAGTTCGTGAAGTTTTAATAAGCTCAATATAAATTAAACTATATAAACTTTTATTTATTATATTCATTAATATACAGCATATACGGTACGTATATTAGAGTCGTGACAGTTATCACGTAATTTAAAGTAATTTTATTAATTTATTATAATGTTTTCTATCGTTCGCTATTTTTCTGAGATTTTTTTTTTCATCACTTTTAATCGTATTTTCATCACTTTTAATCGTATTTTCTTATCACCAATTTCTTTGATACTTACATGAAAAGTAATGTTAGTTATGGTTCTAAAAAAAATAATATTTTTTTTTTGATGTTGGTAAATCTTAAATCTATTCAACTTCATTAATCTTAAATATTACTCAATTTTTATTAATTTTAACAAATTTCCCTTTTTTTGAAATCTTCAACGATCACCCTTAATACTTGTCTTAATAAAGGACCATGATGTCGTATTTCACTATAGGGGGTGTAATGATCAAGTTTTTCTGGCGTGATGAGTTCTAAAGTATCATAATTCGAACTTATGATTGCTATTTTTCAAAAAAATGATTAATGTAAATAACTTTATAATATATTAAATGATAATATAAATAAAAATTCATAATTTACTTACAGTAAACCTTCATTATTATACGCATATAATAAAATAAAGTCCTATTAGTATTAATTTCCTAAAGTATAAAATTTTACGTAAATTACACTAACCTGTTCAGGAGTTATTGTTCTCGCTCTATTATTTAATTTCCAAGTTTCAATTTTTAAATGGAAATGTGTACATATGGTATTAATATTCAATAAAACATCAAATTGTGATGATGGTGATGCAGGCTTCTGAAATGCAGATTTGGTTGGACTCCCTGGCTTAGTCTTATTAACTAAAAAATCATGAATAAGACGATATAATATTAACATTTAAAAAATCATTAAAGTAAACTATACAAAGAAATTCCTTATTACCTATACGGCTTAATCCTTCAAATGTTTCTTTTGCTCTCACGATTTCATAAAAAAAGTTATCATAACTAATTGGATCTGGAAAGAAAGTGTCACCATGTGTAATACTTAAATTAATAATATTTATTGCAGAAAGTAAAACTTCATTTACTGAAGCTCGATCTTGTTGAAAGTGTTCTATGTTTGAAAGTATGAATTTCAATAAGCCAATAAGTGAGTGCCATAATTCTGCCCAATGATATGCTGTAAAAGATTATACAATAATAATCCATGTTATTAAATAATTTCTATTAACGAAAGGAGATTAAAATTACTATTATTATATAAATATATATATTTAAAAAAAGTTGAAATAATATATTTACGTAATCTAACACGATTCCTTTTAAGATATGACATTGTTCGATGTATAACGCCTAATGCCATGCTGTGTGTGTAAACATTATATAAGTTAACTTAACAAAAATTTAACGGGTATTAATTAATAATAATTAAACTTACCTATATAAATCAGTTTGTAATTTTCTCCTCAAATTATGATTTATGAATCCAATAACAACATCTAATATAACACCAACTAATGGACGAGGAAACTTTGCGTTTTGTAACAAAGGTGGTCTCTGCATATCAGAGAAGATTAATTAATATAAGATACGTTTTAAACTTTTCCTTTAAACGCAAAATAAAATTCATATGTTCACCGAAAACTTACTTGTCTGCAAAGTCTCACTACAAATTGTCTTTCGTCTTCACATATAATCTCATTAAATGACGCGTCTTCAACTAATATCACTAATGTTAGTAATATCAGGTTCGCATAACTCGCAGTACGGTTAGTACGATTGTGTTGTAGGAGATATGATGAAAGTGAAAGAAAGTCACAAAAATATGGACAGTCTATTAAAATAGAGAAAATATTATTGCTTGTCGTACTTTTGATATTAAAACTCGACATAATTTTATTCACCTCGACCAATTTCGGCTGATTTTTTATTATCTTCAGTTGTTGTTGCAGGGTTGTCATTAAATTGAGGTCTTGAAGGAATCGAAAATCTTGCAATAGATTTTGTTATATGATCAACGAATCGTTTATTATTATTCACCATATCATAAAAGGATAAAAGAATTGCAACATTTGCAGATGGTCTATGTCATCATTAGTTATGCATGCATATGATAAATATTTGTGAGAAGTGCAGAATGAAAATTTTTTTTCAAAAAAAAATAATATATCGATGAAATCTCACAATCTAACAAATGCCAATTCCGGATCCGATACATTTGAATGTTGCTTTGTTCCACTGCCATACCAAGGTAAAATAGATCCAACATATGACACAACAGTTGAAATCAAATATTTGTTTGCTTCATCGTCTTCCTGTATCTCAATATATTGTCTAGAAATGAATAAAAAAAAAAAAATTAAAATAATAATTAAAAAAAAAACGCGAATATAAACAATAATAAATGATAAATACTCTTGACATTTTATACATGTCGATGATAATACTTCCATGATTTTCTATAAATTTATAGTTTAAAGATGAAATAACGATTATATCTTCAAGTATCACTTATTTACCAAATTATCTACCAAATTATCTATCTATTTACCTCAAATACAGCTTCACCCTTAATATCAATCAGTTTTGTTAAATAAGGGTTCCTCGACTCGTGCTTGTTATAATTTGCCAAGATATCCAGTAACATAATAGCTTCATAAGCCATATGCGATGTTTTGGGGGAAATTATTAACTTTAAATAAACAAGAAAATTAATTAAAATATTTCTCTCTAAAAAAATAATTACAAATTCGAGTAATATAAATACCTGGATTAAAGGATCAAAAATATCATTTTTTATGAAATATTCATTTATACTATTTTGATTGATATTAGTGTTTCCACATACGATCACAATAGCTAATCGTAATGCTTCATGTTGGACCTCTACTAACATATAGATATTAAATTGAACGAGTTATTATTATAAAAATAATAATTAACTAAATTTCTTACTTATTTCACCATGTCTCATTAAATATTTAATGGTGTCAACAAGTTGCTATAAAAAAAGAAAAATCATTAAAATTTCTGCAAGATTAGCAGCAATCTAGATATTTACATACCGGAAAAACTGTATCAGCGTTATTTAATCCAGTCAAAAGATTAATAACTTCAAAACTAAAATTATTAAACCTCTTGGAAAATATTCCTTGAAGAAGTACGCATAATGTCTATAAAGATAATAACTTATTAATATATATATTAACGTGAAATGAACACAAATTTTTTAATATACATCACCTCCATAGCATTTATCTTTCTCTGAGTATTTTCCTCTTTCATAGCTTCAATAGATTTTAAAAATAATTTTCCAATATTATTCTAATTATCGCCAAAAACGGCAATTTAAGTTAAATATTTGATTTTAATCATGTAAAACAATTTTTTTACTTACTTTGATGGCCAATAATTTATCCTGAGAAATTTCGGATAGACATTTTGTTAAATATGTTGCATTAACTTTAAGTAAAAATAATTCACTCCAAAAATTTGGTTGACCAATTGATGGATCATTACCCTAAGATGAATTAATGAAAAGTTTATAATAAATTTAATTAAGAAACATACTAACGAACCAATGACGAGATAAATTAGAAATATTATATTTAACCTTGAAAAAACTCTCGTAAATTTCTACAAATTTTTCTTTCAATATGGTTTTTGCACCATAAGCGGGTCTTATAACGCCAGTAAACACTGTTTTTGTTGGTGATTGCATTCTTAACTTTAATATGCTCTTTTAAAAAAGACACTAATTAAGAAATAAATTAAAGATAGTGAAAAGCCAAGAAAAACAAAATTATCAGTTGATTATCCGGCTCAGGCTTATATATAAAGGATAAATATGGAAATCCATTTCATTTTGAGCCACATGGCTATGCAATTTAAATATTGAGAATCCATTATTTTTACATTATTTGCATTTATTTCGTGGCAGTTTCTCACTTGATCCAAACATTTATTATTTATTTTAAACAATGAAGGTTGTATTACGATGTAGGATGTACAAACTAATTTATGTAAATCATGAATTCATACCTTAAATGCATTAGGTTATATTCCAAAATATAAAATATGGAAAAGTCTGTAATAAAATTTTATGGTGTAGGAAATAAATGGGGTGAGTTCAGTAATTTTTTTAAAGCAGAAATTTTGATTGACGAAGAGACCTGGTCGACAACCGAACATTATTTTCAAGGTAAAAAATAAATTTTATATTTATTATTATATTTTAATTAGATGTTGAATTCCATACTCTAACTGTTTAAAAGCTCAAAAATTTCCATCGCAACCTGAAATCCAACAAAAGATTAGAAATTTCGCAGAACCTGGCCAAGCAGCTAAGTTTTCTCGTAAACATTCAGGTCTACGTTCAGATTGGGAACAAATTAAAGATGGTGTTATGCGTAATGCTTTAATTGCAAAATTTACTCAACATCAAGATTTAAAAGAAAAATTATTAAGTACAGGAGATGCTGAACTTGTTGAAGCTTCTCCAACTGACAGTTATTGGGGTAATGCTACTCGGAGTGATGGAAGTGAAGGTTTTAATAAGTTGGGACGGTTGTTGATGGAAATTAGAGAAACGTTAGCAAATGAGCAACAAGAATAGTAATTTTACTAGATAGTGATTTTTCAATTTTCGCAAATCATTTAGATAGTTTGAAATACATCATGTAAGGGTGTAGCATTATTTAAAACAAATTTGATGTTCAGCGAACTTAGAGATTGTGTCACCGCATAAAAAAATAAATTGAAAAAGAAATTTGTTTGATTGATAGTTTTAACTCTTAGTTATAATAGTGAAGATCAATATTGATTTCTTGCTGTTTTCAATTTACATTACTAATTCACTATAAAATTAATACCTTTATAAAGCTATAATCAAATCTGATTTTGTTATTATTCCTATATGATTCTATGATTCCTATTAATTTAACAACTTGACTCCCATATCTTCATAGGCTTCCAACATATGTACAGTATTTTTATTATCGAACTATTCATAAAAAATGATCAAAAACGATCAAAAACATTATCAAAATAACAGGCACAGCAACAGTTAAAATATTTTTAAAATATCCTCCACCTCGATTTTCTTGATTCTCTTGATTTTCCTCAAACAATTTTAATTTACTCCCTTTGCTTGCCGCCTTCTTCCAAATGATGAATGCTTCTTTCAAGTCAATCTCATGATCATGTTCTCCATTATACAAGATTTCTGCCCACATTTCTAATGCTGACCGATCCTCATGTTTGACAGCCTTTTTTAAATATTTAATGCCATTGATCGGATCATAGGTGCTACCTTCAAGGCATACTTCCGCATATAATGCTTGCGCCTTTACTATTTTCGCATCAGCTGCCTGACGAAGATATTCGATCGCACTGACCTCATCTTTATTTATTCCAAATTTACCATGATATAAATAATAGCCACAGTAAAATTTTGCAAGTGGACTTTTTCGATGAGAAAGAGCTGCATATTGTTGAAATAATGGGAAAGCACTGGTATATTTCTTCTGCTTATGTAATTCAACTACATCTTCAAATGGCACAAGTGGTTGATCTTGTAGAGATTCGTTGCGTTCTGACTGGCTGGTAGATTGTGACATTGAAGAATTAGAAGTATCTGTATTTTGTGACTCGAAATCAGTCGAAGGGTTATCGTAATAATTTTGGTATTTTTTTGTCAATTTGCGAAGTTTTTCTCTCATAACTTCAATTGTTGGGCGAGTGCCTGCATGAGGTGACCAACTTTGCGTTATCAGTTCATTGTATTCTTTAGGTCCGTTTATAGGAAATGGTGTTGGGCGTCCAATATCTTTAACTACATAATCAACAACATCAATATCATCTTCGATTTCTTCAAATGGCTTTTTACGCGTTCCAATTTCCCATAAAGTAATAGAAAAGCTAGAATTAAATAAAATTAGCGACCTTACAGATTAATAATAAACTAATACTCTACATGCAGGCAGATATACATACCCGTAGATGTCACATTCTTTACTATAAGGTACAAACCTTTGACTTTTCTTTAACTTTTCTGGAGCCGTCCACCTAAATATAGATATTATCGTTTAAATAGGAAAAATCATTTCATGCATAGATAAGGACTTTTACTTACCGTAAACTTAAGATTTGCTCTTCATTACTCGTTGTTGATTGCTCTTGGAGTCGACTATAATCGAATCCTGTTAATTTTGCGTCCATATACTTGTCCAATAATACGTTTCGACTATAATAAATTACAGTGGTAAGATTTTACTTAAAAAGTGTTTCGAAATTCAAACTATCAATTATATTTAGCCATAAAGAATATGTTGTCAAGGCAAAAAACCTTTTTATCTGGATTTAACTTACCTCTTTACATCATGATGAAAGATTTCGGTACGATGGATAAACTCTAAAGCATTAGCAATTTGTTCCGCAATCTTAAGCCTGCACGGCCATAAGATTACTTGATCGCTTCGGAGGAAGTCTTCAAGGTTACCCTTTTCAGCCCATTCCGTTACAATATGAAGATCGTGATTTATAAGAAGAGTTCCATAACTATGGTGGAAAAGTAAAACATAAAAAAATGAAAGTTGGCAAAGGAGTATAAATAATTCTAAAATGTGCATCATGGCACAAAGAAGGATTTATACTAAAAAGACAAAAGCGGTTTAATTTCATATCCACTTTTTGCTTGTTAGTTTGCAAAGAGCAAAAAAACAAAGAAAGCCGTGCATAATATCTCGTAAAGAGAATTTTTCTTTGTTTATAATAATCAATCTTAGGAATATTTTCTTAAGAATATAAAGTCTTACTTACAACTTTTCAATGCTGTTACAGTGTGACAACTTTGACATTAAATAAGCGTATTTTTCGATTGATTTTCTATTCTCATTCTCGTTCTCTGGAATTTTGATCTTCTTGACTGCAACTTCCTGGGAACCATACAATTGGCGTTTGATGTGCATATTTTTCCCTTTCATTTCCGGTTCTTCACTATCATCATTGCGGATCAACTCAGTATTTAATCGAACTTTTTCCAATTCTGATTCAGGCATCTCTATACCTTTTCGAATCAGCACTATAGATTCTTGAATTTCAGTCAACTGGCGGCTTTGTTTAACAAACATTTTGGTATTATTCTCAAAGCTTGCAGGCAAATCTTCAATATATTTATGGAGAAGGACGTTACAGTCATAATTAAGCGCAAGGCTAAATTCCCCGATAGCTTCGTCAAGTTTAGCTTTGTAAATTACGTACGAGTTTTGAACCTGAAGAGAATAAAAGATAAATTAATAACTAGACACATGCCATTGAACGTTGTTTGATCTTTATATCAAAAATTATGATGCAACTCTCGCGGCTGGAATTTTTGCTACGAGAATGCAGCAATAAAAACTCAAACTTACATCCTTGGCGGCAAAGAACATGGCAGCCTTTTTAAGGAACCGCTTACTAAATTTGCCTGGCTTGCTTAGCTCCTTCACATAGTCCCTAATTTCGGTGAGAACGTCAATATACCGGTCAAATGCCCGCTTACATTTCGTTTCTTTTGGACTCAGCTCTAACAACCAAAGACTCGATACTTCAACGCGCTCCGCTAGAAGCTTAAGAATTTCCTGGTTGCGATTTGTAGTGTCAGCAAGTGTCAGAATTTCTTCAGCTATTTTTGCCACAGTTTGACAGGCTGGAAACAAACTTGCTATTGTAATTACATGACCGCTTATAGTTAGGATAGTTTCTTTACTTATTTTGGGACGTTTGTATTGAACTTTGGTATTAGACATGCGTAGAGAAAACCACAAAGAAAATTCCTTTGTGAATTAACGACTAGAGGTAGTGAGAAACTATACATAATCTTTCGGGTTTTTCTTATTTTTCAGTAACTAAAAAAAGAATTACTTCGAAAGAAAGATCGTAATCATCGTGTTCATTGTTTTGGTACTATTAAAGGTTAGTTTAATTTGTGTATTACCAGATCTCGTGTTTCATTAACTCGCACATTCATTTAAAAACTCGGAATATTTTTTATTTTTTTCTCCGATTTCATAAAATCTTAGATACAAAATGGAATTTGAGGAAAATCAAGAAATAGTTTTATGGGGATGGGGATGGGAGGAAATAGGTTTAACGCTATTAATTCATATGGTACTCGCAAATAGAACAAACCCTTTAATGAAAAAAAAATGGCAGGAAGTAGTTTTTGTAGCAATAATTGTAGAATTAATGAAAATAAAATTGTTAAAGGACATGTTTTTACTAATAATATTTACTAGTCTGATAATAGGAATTATATTAAAATCACTTAGAGGAAGAAGCACGTGGCAAGGAATAGTTTTAGCAATAATAGTTGGTCTACTTATGGAAAGTAATTTATTGATAAATATGTTTGCACCAACTGTAATTTGTCATTTTTTAATTAAAATTAAAATAAGATTATCACTGAAATTAAATAGGGGAGAAATAATTGCTTTAACAATACTGAATGGTCTGTTAATAAAAAGTAACATGTGGATAGAAATGGGACTAATAATAATGATATGCCTTTTAATAAAAATATATTTAAGAATACGAAGAATGATAAAAACAGATCATAATTTAAATATTGATGAAAGAAAAGCAAAATATAGAGATCATGAAGTGATATGTGAAAAAAATTTGAGACATAAAATTAGTAAATATTATTGTGAAGATTGTTTTAAAGAAGAAACTGACGATAGAGAAAAAAATCGTTTACAATTTGGGATATGTAAAGAGTGTTCCCGGCCTAATACGGGAAAAATTATTTGGTGTTCTGATTGCAACACAAACCATCTTCAACAAGATTTTGATAAGTGGACTAGTGGAAACAAAGACATTGATGATTTAATAAAAAATAGACAACTAAAAGCAAAGAATTCACATGGTATAATAGAATGGATACCTTATAATAAATTTATTGATGTTGAATATATAGCCGAAGGAGGTTTTGCTAAAGTATATTCAGCCAATTGGATGGATGCATACATTAAAGGTTGGGATCAAAAAACTAAAAACTGGAGAAGAAAAGAGCGAAAGAAAGTTGCTTTAAAAGTACTAAAAGATTCTTCTAAAGATATAAGTAAAACATTTCTTAATGAAGTAAGTAAAAGAAAACAGAAAGAAAATCTTTTGAAATTTTTAATTTAATTCTTTTATTGATTAATATATAATGTTGTTATTAGTTAGAGGCTTTGGTAAAATTAGCTGAACTGGGTATTACTGGTGGAAAGTTATTCATAGTACCGCTTTATGGCATTTCACAAGATCCTGACACCAAGAATTTTATACTAGTATTTAAATATATAGAAAGTAATTTTCATTATTATTATCGCACTCGAGAATTCAACCAACTAATACTTGGCACAAAGTTGACTTGTATTTGGGAAATTTGTACGAGTCTTGGTATAATCCACTTAAATAATTTAGTTCATAGAGATTTGCACGTGGGTAACATTTTGCAGAATGGTCTAAAAACGTATATAAGTGATTTTGGATTATGTAAACCAGCGCATGAAACGAATGATCAAAAAATTTATGGGGTATTACCATATATAGCACCCGAAGTATTACGTGGAAAACCATATACAAGGGCATCTGACATTTATGCATTGGGAATTATTATCAATACAATCATTTCCGGAAAATTACCATTTGATGATCGATCATTTGATCGTTATCTTATAATAGATATTTGCCGTTATGGATTACGTCCAGAAATTAGGGATGAAACGCCACAAGTTTTAAAAGAAATAATTCAAAAATGTTGGGACGAAAACCCAGAAAACCGTCCAACCACTTTTGACATCCTTAATCAAATACGTTTTCCAGATAATTCTAAATTAGACTATAGAACGATTGAGGATGTATATTCCACATTTGTATCATTAGTAGACTCAAAATCTCAAGCAAATTATAAGAGTAGATTACTTGATTTACCAGATTTATCAGAACTAGAGCCTGAACTTGCACCAGATTCGATGCAAATATCAACAGGTAATCATTTTACTTTATAATATCGCATATTGTTTATTCAAGTTATTAACAATTCACCAAAAATTTATTTTAATTTGTATTTAGGTGAAATTGAATCGTAATATTAAATTATTAGTATTACATACCCGATTTTTAATATAACAATAG
The DNA here is from genome assembly GCA_003833135.1 of Oehlia diaphana. NCBI lineage: Eukaryota > Fungi > Glomeromycota > Glomeromycetes > Glomerales > Glomeraceae > Oehlia > Oehlia diaphana. The sequence goes on along the minus strand of QZLH01000852.1, from coordinate 17,805 downwards.
TGTCGATCTTAGATGTAGTCAAGCAGTTGGCGCACTTGAAGCTGCTAATTTGGCACCCTTTAATAATATTCACTTAGATATTCGACAAGTTCATCCAATGAGATGCCTATACAACCGCAGGCCTTAGAACCTCGATCGGACTATTTTCATATTGTTGTACATCCCCTGTCAGAATATATTTTCAGTATTATGTAGCGGAGTAATTCGCAATTTTATGTATTATTGCTGGCTCCGGCAAGATTTATTTTATCAAATAAAACATTGTTTTTTACCTGTACGAAACTTGTTTTTGTTCTCTTGAGCAATGAGTTACGCTGCAATATCTGACTTGTTTATGCGACATAAAAATCGCCTGCCCGGAAAACACATTTTTTTATCTGAGCCAAATATCGTCATGTGAGGAAATCGACGCGCAGGTAAAATTCTTGCCAAAAGAATAGAGGCTGTGCAACATACCAGTTCACATACAATTATATCTTTTTCAACCTATTTTTTCTCATACGATCAATAAATCAGGCACAATTAATTTACCACATTCAGATATATAATGGAGTGGGTTATGGGATTGTGGGAAGTGAAGTGAGCATGTATGCATGTATGCTAACATATTCTTTTATTAGAACAAGACAGAACTTAAATAAATAAATGCGTAATAACATTTAGTATAGGCGTCACATGTATCACGGGAAGCAATAATTTATTCTCAAACTTTCTCGCATATTCTCAAAATTCTTATGTAAAAAAGGGCCCCTTGATGATCTTTACATATGAATAGCGTTAAATTCTTTTATTGTAGAGGCGGTTGATCAGATTTTCGTAATGCGATCATATTAACGTAATTTCCCCAAGCGTATTCCAAAATTGATCCTGCAAATTATATAAAAAGGTGATGTCCTGGTTAGTGAACCCTTTTATCCGCCTTGTGCAAATAAAAAAAAATGAAAAATTAAGCAATATACTCAATCTTACCATAATTTACATCATCAATATTATATTCCGTAAACAATAATAAGGTATGTTGATTTATTGTTCGGCTAGCTTCTTGAGACATATCATCAGATGTTAATCGATTTTCCCGCCTCTATAGATGTTTCAAAATAAAACGGACATTTACTTTTTTTGCTATATATCGGCATTTTGGTCATTCACTGACTCATCATCACGCGTACAATAGACGCAGTGAAATTACTCACATGAATCCCGTCATATGCAACGGCACAGCAAAGTTTGGCGCATCAAATTGCATAAGCTTTAAACTTTGCGCAGTATCGTTCTGCAAAGCAATAAATTTCTTGTATATGAGGCGGATTGGAATATTATGAAAATTAAATATATTGGTAAGTTTAATCGAGAAATATTGCATTGTTTATTTTCTTATCTCATTGCTAATTTCCCGAATTTAAGCAGTAGGTTTGAAATTACTTAATCTCTGGGAAGTTTTCTTGCGGAACTTGGCTATCCATCGGAGATCTGCCTAACCATGTGAAAGTTATTTAAACTATTCCGAAAGGTTTGAGAATTGAGTCATTGCTCTTTTTTCACTTCGCAATATCGCGGCATAAATGTTTACACATCGTTCAAAGCTGTACATAATACAAATTATTATCCTTAAGCTTGGATGTGGATGGTGGAGCAGTTGGAAATCCTTGGGTTAATACCGAGTCACCCTACGTGGGTTTTGGATAAATTCACGATAATAATTTCTCACTCTTATCTACACAACAATGTTACAAATAAATGTTATGAAAAACAAGCATTTATTACAAAAAAGAACTAAATTTCTTAACAACTACTTTAACAATGTTTCCAATCTGCGAGAAACATAAACTGGAATTCGGTAAAACAAATGCATCATACTCGTTAATGATGTATATATTTTCGATCAAACGCATACATAAAAAAATGAAATTCTTGTCCTATTTTAAAATCAAGTTAATCGGTGAATTTTAATAATAAAAGCATGAGGTATTGTGTAACACTTACCAAGTACCAAAATAGCGTAGGATTGCAATTTCAGAGTGGTTAAATTTGATTCTTTGTGAGCATTTTGATACCAAATTGATATCATATCAGCTATAATTAATACAGAAATGTAATTAGTTAGGTATCGTGTATAACCAAATTACTGTATTACTCATTACCTTTCAATAGCTTTTCCAAATCGCCATTTTTATCGGATTTATTAGTAGTAAACGCATTACCAATTATCTCAATATATCCAACCTCAACTTTTGTGCCATGTATATCTAATAGAGATGGGCAGTGTTATATCACAATATATAACGGTTATATACAGTAACTAAGAGGTATTTTTGATAGGAATTATATTTTAAGATATCTCGCCATTTAATGATCATAGAGAAATGAACTATAGCTTGTTAGAATTGTCTCATTAAGATGCATCTAATGATGGTATTTTCATGTTTGTAGAATCGATAGATTTTGAAATAAGATGCCCTAAAGTTAAAGTAACATTTAATGATATCTCAGCATAAATTGGTACTAAAAATATGAAACAACTATCATCCAATTTGTCTCAATGAGATGAATCTAATGGCATGTGGTTCAATCTTCTGTGATCACTAGATGCGAAGATATTTAAACATTAAATGTTTAGTATAAAATAAAATGACTATTTTTATACTGATGCTAGAGATCTGATACATCATTCGATACGTTTCAATAAGACACATTGTATTGACCTAAACGCACTCATAACAGCTTTTATGAAGCCACCATGTGATGGTTATCAACATCAAATAAATTATGAATTTCTCTGATGTCAAAGCTTCTATGTACAAATGTAAGTTCTGTGATAGGTCCCTTCAGTATTGTTATGTTACTGTTAATAACACGTAGTTGGTTTTTTCTTATATCAGGGCTCTCCAAATGCTCCGAAAGCATGGATCTTTACAGGATAGAGTATAAACGAATATTAATATCGAGATGAAATCATTAACCCGATTTTATTATCAATTTTTCACGATGTCGAACATGCATTTAGGAAACGTAAGTATTTTTGTTAAACTATAATCCCACAATTATAAATCTTAATTCTTTATTAACTTTAAACTAATGGCGAAATAGAAAATGAAATGAGAATACGACAATGTAACTCCTCGAAGGAAGAAAGTGAATGTGAAAGAATCGGAGACAAGCATGATGGAATCTTATACTTAGATATTAGAGATGGGCATATAACGATGTTCATAGTTAAAATTGATCAAAATCGTGAATTAAAAAATCAATTTCAAATAAGTTTTTATTTAAGATAATTATAATGGAATAGACTTAGAAAGATAGTGGATTTTCTTGAACCGTTTAAAAAAGTAATAGCAGTAATTTCAGGAAGCAAATATTCAACACTTTCTATGATATGATAAAACAAATTTTAATTTCTATTCTTCTAATCAAAGGATCAAAATAAGTCAGATTTCGTAAAAATTGGATTAGTAATTAGGGAGAAATTTGTTATCAACGATAACTTTTATATATAAAATCTTAATAATGAAACATATATCATTATATTCATCTTCATTCGTATTCTCTTTAATAACTTTGTAGTAATTGTTCACCAGTAATTTTAGCGAACATGCCTTCCAGATATCTTCACGGTGCATAAAATTTTAAGAAAGTATCATCCATTGTGTCTGCTAATACAAGAATCTCCAACCAAGTATTTTTAACCATTTCGCGTGCAGCATCTAAGCAATCAGATAAATTGCGGTGTTCCGTGTTCCTTGACGTTTATAATGTTACCTATAGGACGAACATCAGAAGCATGTGCTTCTCGAATTTGAATCATGTAGAAATCTATGTGTGCTTCGTATCGCTTATAAATATCATTGAGCACGTGAAATAAAGGGCAAGTAAATCAATTCGGTTCCTAGTGTTATAAAAAAATATTAATTTAATGCTCAATAATTGTAATCAGAGTATAAAAATATAACCTACCTGGGCCCATTTACTCTTTAACATGCCAATCTGATCCGTGGATAATGTTTCATAGAGGTCTTTTTTTTGTATAGGGAAATTCAACAGCGAATAAACACAAAATATTGTAATTTTCTAAGTGAGACTTCGTCCTTAAATCTGAAAGATTCACCCTTTAGTAAGTGTCATAGATACTACTGTATATTAACAACTATACCTCGATCTTTGAAATATCGATGTCTAATGAATTTAGACCTTCATGACTATTTTCCTGGCTACATTTGAATAGATCATACCTTAGGTTGTGGAGATTCTTCCGATTTCAAATGGGTATAATTTGTATTTCTTACCCTCCTCTTAGACGATTTCTTTTCGTACTCAGAATCTTCCTCAGTGTAGCAAATGCGCTTCATCTTTCGAGGCGACCTGCGGATTCCTAGGAAGCAACATATTCGTGATTAATAAAAATGTCGTAGTTTATAACTGATCGTGATCAATGACCTACCTTTTCTTTGTTTCCACGGACTCTGTCAGCATTTTCTGCTTCTAACTTTGGCGGCACCTATTTGATATTCCGTGATACATTTTTGCTAATAAAGAGAAAACAAAACAATGATTGTAATGAGTTTTTGTAGTAAAAAGATAAGAATCTAACAAATATCTGAACTTCGACCGATCTTCTGTTTGTTGATTACTTCTTTATTTTTATAGAATTGAATGCGTTTTTTTTTCCACGTCTCAAAATGAAAAATAGCATTAGTTTTAAGAGTCACACAAATTAGTTCGAAACGATTGGGAAGGAGTGGTTTGGGTCCAATCCTACAGCCAAAGTGTCTCGAATGTCCATAAGAACACGCGTCGTATCTTCTTTAAAGAAATTTGATTTGAGTATTCCTCCAAATCTTGAGCTACCACTTGATATACTTGCGAAAGTTTGCTATTTGGCAATTCTTGCTGATAGTATTCTAATATGTCATCAGGGCTGGGTAAGGAATCGGAAATGTGGTCTTCTTGAGTAATGTTCAACTGAAAACGAAGAGTATCCTTTATTTGAACCACTATTAGAAATCTGTATCACACGATGAGTCGATGCCGATCACTTTCGCGAATGCCGGATGCGCGGATAGTCCTATTTAATGCGTCACGTTGTTCGAAAACATTCTAACTACAACCCATATTCCTAGACTAGATTTCCGAAATAAAAAATCACACCCATATATACAGAATGTTCGCCCATCTATATCACTCCCACTCACTTAAATTATAAAGAAAACATCGATTTTAACTTTGCATATCACTTATAAAATAACATTCATTATGGATTTCTACCGAGACATGCGTGAATTTAACGGGGGATATTATCGTTCGAAACGAAACAAAAGGATAATAAGCAAAATTTTGACCGCATTAAAAAAGACCTTCAAGAAGTGGTAGACTCTACGTCATTTGATATAGTAAAAAAAGAGCGCGAGAAATCCTCGACAGCTGGAAGGTACAATTTGTTCGATAAATTTTGAATGGGTTAAATGGTTATGAACTGCTCGTTCGACACTAAGTGCAAGCTGGGACTGTTCGCCTTACAAGGATGACTTTTTAATTCGACGTTCTTTTATTTATATTGCTATTGTTATTATTAAATGTTATAATGTTTCGTGTTCCTAATTCTTTGCATTTTAAAGAACTTGAAACAAGATTGTGGACGTGTACGTGTAATGTCGAGCACCTGCAAGTAACGCAGGTAAATCAACTTGCAACCGGAAATGGCGCAATGTACAATGATAATTGCCTGGCAATTTTCAACTATTTCGAAAAATCAAAGTAAGTTTCATGAGCTAAGTTAGATAAATTGTATATGATCATTATCACCCACAAGTTATGTCTGTAGACAATTTTTTATATATATACAGCTTGAGCGTTTGGAAAACTTATTCAAATTATACCACAGGTATGTTATTTTATAAATGAAATGCTAAAATTATCATATCGAATGATGAGTACGCAATAGTCAATAGTGGTACCTTTCTGAAAAGATCAAGTATGTCAGCATAAAAAACCCTATTAGCCTACCAACAGGATTTTCCTCGACGGTGTGGAGGGTTATTATGTTGAAGTCCATGCTTGTTTTAATGTGGTTAATATCGTATCACACAAAGTTCTATTCGTGTAGCCAGGCCGTACTGAATGGTTTCTTTGTATATTTTTTTGACGACCGCGCGGTTATTTATATTTACATTTGATGCTTCAACAGTTATCTAACCTATTTGTATCGCTTTTGATTGTATTAGCAATTTGCAGGATGTTGGAGTTTAAACATGGTATGTTTTAAGGAAGGGTGTATTATGTGAATATATTTAATGATAATCTTTCTATTTGTAGAATAAAGAGAAGCCTCTTACCTCAGAGCAGATTAAGCATAATATAAATAAGCTAAAAGGAAAACTTGCAGTAGGTTGCGTTACCTTTTTTTATATGTATCACTATACTATATATAAGTTTATACATGTAGGGGATATTTGTATTATTTTAGAGCAGAATATCAAAGCTTTACCAGCTGCCATTGAACTTTATAATGGAAGCTTTGTTGTACATCCAGGTAATCAGTAATATTCTGGTATTTTCATTTGCACTTAGTTTTCATTGATAGTTATTTTAAATGGCTGAACTAATCCTTTTGGCCATCAGGTTATCTGTGATGATCTGTTACTAGTAGTTTGATTATCAAAAAAAAACAAAGAAAAAATTTATGGTATGTATCCTTTACTAATTCTTCATTCATTATTGGTGAAAACTACTAATAGAAAGATAATCCAGATTTTTCTTACTATCTAGATAATATATTTATTTCAGAAACCTTTAGACTTAAGGTAAAAATCATATCAGATATGCAAAATTCTTTACAAATTCTATTATAAAAGGAAATTTTTAAGTTATATTATTATGAGTTTTTTTTTAGCTAATTAACCAATAGAATTTAAGAAAAAAGTAAAGTAAAAATTATTAGTAAAGGGCTAATTTTCTACAGTAACCTTTATTATAATTTATAAGTAAGCAAATAGTACTCATGAAGAACAGCGCGGAAAATCCATTATAATTTAACCGGTTTTTCCGGTAAATTTCTGATAAAACCGGTAAAATTTTATAATTCCGGAATTGTTCCGGTCGTGGCGTAGCAGATTTCCAGAATATTTTGTAAATACCGGAAATTTCATTTAATAAATTTATATTGCAAAAAAGTTTTTTATCTTTATTTTATTATTTATTATTTCAGTAGTTTATTACAATATGATTATTTAAAGCCAGTACGTCTTTTCTGGTTACTCCATATTGTATATGCACGATTATAATTAAACTCCTTACTTTCTGGCCCTTTCAAAGAAATGCGCATTAACATATCCAACGTATTTGTAGCTAATGAATTCCTGTCTTTTGTTTTAATTTTATTCTGTCTACTAAAACCATGTTCACATTCTACACTTGAAAAGGGAATACAATAAGCTATTTGAATTAACTTGATAATATTCGGAAATACATCAATATAATCTTCTATTAATAGAGGAAGTATTACCTCTATGTCATTAGAAGCAAAATTGTTAGTAATAATCATTTTAAACCTTGCCCATTCTTCTCTGCATTTGTTAATATCAAAAATCGCAGGTAACTGAATATTATTATGAAAATTTGGACATTCATAATATTTTAATATATTTTCTAACTCATTATCTCCAAACCATAATAGTTCCTGAGATTCTTTTAGCCATTCACGCAGATTTAATATTTTCATAGAAGTAAATAATTGCCGAGTAGGAAATCTTTGCTGGAGTTCATTAACAATGCTTGTTGAATATTCAAGTATATCTATTGTAAAATCATCATAATCTTGTTCAATAAATGAAAGATCATTATCCATATATTTTATTGAAGAATTTCCAAATGGGTTAGTTTCATCAATAAACGTTTGAACTTTTTGTCCGAATCTTTGATTTTGATCTAATAGAATATACTCCTTTTGAATAGAGTTGATTGTAACCTGTATCATGGGATCAATATCAGAAAATTTTAAATTTCTTTTTTGTAAAAATTTACTTAATTGCGTTACATGCTCCAAAATATCATAAAAATAATACAAAAATGCAAGAATTCTCCA
>QZLH01000851.1:38601-52275 GCA_003833135.1 Oehlia diaphana | reverse complement strand
GAATTTTTAAATGAGGTATAAATATTTTTTTTTTTCTTTTTTTTTTTTTTATTACAAACAATAACTTTCTAAATATAATTAAAAGTAAGTTTTTATTTTATATATGTAGATTAAAGCATATTCAATGAATAGACACGTTAATATTCTTAGTGTATATGGAATATCTCAAAATCCTGATACAAAAGAATATGTTATGATCAGTGAATATGCGGAAGGTGGAAATTTTAGTGATTGGATGAGAAAGAATTATGAAGATTTTGAATGGAAAAATAAAGTAGATATATTATCTGATATAATTGATGGTCTTATATTTATTCATCAAATTCAGATGGTTCATCGTGATTTTCATACTGGAAATATATTATTTATGTACGATAATAATGATGAGAGTCATGGGACCAATATATTTATTTCAGATATGGGATTAAGTGGAAGAATTGATGATAAAGATAAAAACAACGTTTATGGAGTTATGCCTTATGTAGCACCCGAAGTGTTAAGTGGTAAACCTTATACGCAAGCAGCGGATATATATAGTTTAGGTATGATCATGTATTTTATAATGACAGGAAGACAACCTTTTGCGAATCATGCTCACAATGAGGTTTTAGCATTAAATATAATCAATGGATTGAGACCTGAAATACACGAGTTTGAAGAACCAAAATGTTATATTGATTTAATGAAAAAGTGCTGGGATTTTAATCCAGAAAATAGACCAAATTTAACTGAAATTGCCAATTTGGCAGATTCATTTGAAGATTCATTTATCGCTTCAAAAGAAATGTGTCATTATGAATATGAAAAACAATTCAGAATAGCAGAAAAATGTAGGTTATGTCTTTATTATGATAAACAACATCCTCAAGCTATTTATACATCACGATTACTTAATCCTTATACAAAAGATATTCAAAAGTATGATAATAATCTTAATGAATTTAGTGATGATATTGCAGTTGAAAATTTGTTATTGCAAGATGTGGAGAATCCAAAGTATAAAAATAATGAATTTAGCGACAGTATTGCGGTGGATGATTTTTTATTACAACATGTGACACAATTATGAAAATTATTACTTGCATATTTATTATTTAGCATTATTGATTCTTCATAATACTGTATATTAATCTTCTATTAATGAATTATTAAAATGTGATATACTAACAGCCAATGTGATTTTATAAAATCAAATCACTTATATATTTCATATATTTCACTAAAATTTCGATTGCCCTAAATTCAAAGCCAGCCAGCCTTAGATTAGTAGAATTTACATCACGTATAGACTTTTCAGACTTAATTGTCTTCTATTTATTTATTTAAGACTTAATTGACTTCTTATAAGATCGATCATTGATCGCCATTGATTACACGTGACTAATAAAACGTGTTCGCGTTCAGTCTGTTTATAGGTCATAAAAGCTCAATGAATAGAATATTCTGAGTAACAAACACCAAAATACAAAGAATAAAAACTTTTGACTGAATTTATTCCAATACGAGCGATAATGAAATAATTTCTACGATTAATAAAATATCCAAAGAGAAACAAGTTCATTGGTGAGCTCAACTAGCGGTTAAGTCGAATTAATTAGAATTAAATAATTAATATATTAATTATATTAATTTACCGTGTTATTTTGATTATATTTTTTATACAGTAGATGAATTTACCGTTAGTTTCCATTGAATATCTATCGGCCTTTAAGGTTCAGAATAACAAATCAGCTCTAAAGTCGAAAAAATATGCATTCCTTTTTAACAAAGAACCCTTTTTTCTTTCTTAAATTATTAAAACTTTGTGTTTAAATTTGGCTAAATTGAATAAATACTCAAAGAAATTTTTCTATCTTAGAAACGATGCAGGAAAAGAAAGGTGTCTTGCATACGCCATTTAATTAAGATATACTTGATAAAATGGCGTAAATAATATAAAGGTGATATATATATATATATATTTTTTAAAAAAAAAGGCGTCAATATAAAATATAAAGTTTTGACTCTGCTGCAAATTCACGAGGTTTTTGTGTAATAAGCACAATATGATAATTTTACATTCGATCCTTTTTTGTGAATACAATAAAGATTTTATAAATTAATTCAAATTTTCAACTATATATATAAATGTATAGCTTTCTTACCATTCAAAAAAAAAAAAGATAGAATATGGTGAAACACAACAAATTCGGCCCGAGTTAATGAATTTGAAATGAACAATCCTAGAGTCACCCGGGCGTTGAAATGAATAAATCACGTGTATCTTTTAGAGACATTTTTGTGTTGATGAAAAAAAAACTTCAGTTTAAAAAACTCGGCTTGACGAAATAAAACAATTGTTTTCCGTAATAAACATTGCCACATTACTGTAATAGTCATCAATGCGGCGAATAAGCCTCAGGATCTATCTGTTTGCTATGCATAGTCAAATTTTTTTCTTTAAAAAAAAAATAATTTTTATATTTATATAATTTCTATTTCGTAAAACACAAAAAATTCATTTTTTTTTTGATTTTTTTTTGTTTTTTACAAATTTAGTTCAAGGTTGTTGAAATAACATAAATTTTGTAAATTTTGTCATACGTTGATTTCTTTTTTATCGCTGATCAACTATTAAATATTCTGAATATCGACCTTTCTTCTCAATTTTCTATATCTGCACAATAGGAAAAAATGGAAGGGGAAGAAGATAAGAATCTCGTTTATTTCGACCCACCATTATGGAAACAAAGGCGAAGTTTTGTCAACGAAATTTTACGAGAGAGTAAAGTTACTTCGGTATTATGAACTTTAAATAATTTTTTTTAAAAGAAAAGAAAAAGAAAAAAAAAATTTGCTAATATAAAATTAATATTTCTTCTTCAATAGGTGGTGGATTTTGGTTGTGGAGAGGGATCACTTTTATCTTTTCTTATTCAACCTTTTGAAGAATCACCTATCACACGGCTTGCTGGTGTTGACATAAATCGTGAAATAGCTGAACAAGCCGTGGAGAATTGTCGTCCTTGGGATAATGATGTTGAATTTTTGAGATTAACTCCATTAACTATAGATTTATATCAAGGTACATACATACATACATACACACACATATATATATATATATATATATATTATTTTACTAAAATTATAATTTCAATTCTTGAAAATTTGACTCTTTTTTGTTGGATATTTATCTTCCAATTTATTAGGAAGCATCGATATAGCAGATAAAAGATTACTTGGATTCGATGCGCTTGTTTGTATGGAAGTGTATGTATATCTTAATTTGTTTTTTCGCTCGATCTATTATATAAATATTCTTTTTTTCCTACTTTTTAAAACAAGAGTAGAGCATGTTGATCCCCCCGTGCTAGATAAATTTTTTGATATAGTACTTGGTACTTACAAACCAAAGATTGTTATAGTAACAACACCGAATGTAGAATTTAATGTTTATTTTCCGCAATTAAAATATGGAACACCTGAGGCTACGCTAAGAATTGAAGACCATCGCTTTGAATGGACAAGAAAGGAATTTCAAGAATGGTAAGTGATAAGTAAATTTTTAAAATATTAATAATAGTAATAATATATTTACTTATTTTTATTTATTTTAAAATTAAGGGGAAATTCTGGTGCAAAAAAATATAATTATTCTGTAGAATATACTGGAGTAGGTAAACTTAAAGATGGTGATCCAGCAGTAGGGAATGTCACACAAATCGCGATATTCCGAGATTTAAATCCATCATCAAAACCATTATTATCGTCATTTGATACATATGAGCATATTGAGAAGATTGATTTTCCTTATTATAATGAACCAGATAAGAGTTATGAAGAAATTCTTGAAACAATTCATTATTATTTACAATTTTTATGCAATAGAATAATAGATACTACAAATATTAAAAATGATCAACAACATGAACCAAATCGTATTAAAATTGAAGAAATTTGGGATATCCATAGAATTAGACAACTTTGTAAGACCAAAGATAAATTACGTGACGTATTAAGGTCAAGTTCTGATTTTACATTGTTAAATGACGAAGAAATAATCGTACATAGAGAATATCATTTAGATTCTTATGATCATCAAGAAGAAGATTATGATTATTATAATGATGATTACGAGCATCATGGTGGTGATGAGATTCTTTCTAGTTCAAATTATAATAATGATGATCAAAATTGGGTTACAACTACTACAAATACTGCCATCACAACAAATGGGTGGCCAGATTATAACGGTGATTATGACAGTGGTTGGGGGGATGAGGGAAAGTGATACCAATAGTGATATAAAATATCAATGTAAAACAAGTAAATAATATAATATTGTAATATTGTTTAAATTAAATTTCACTTTCTATAAAATTATCGTGCCAAATTTTTTTTTTTGCTCTCATGTAGCAAAATTTATTAATCAACAACTTTGCTTACATCATTAAAAAAATGTATACTATCTTTTTTTTTTTTAATAATTATCGAAATAAAATAGGAAATATTGTTTTATAAGTAACTTAAAATACAAGAGCAGCACCCTTGGTCTATATGATGAAATAAAGTAGCGTTAGTAATTATTTATTTTGAATTTATTGGCTAATTTAATAACCGAGCATACCTTTTTGTCACCACCAAGTTCGAAATGCTTGCATCGTTTGAGTGCAATTTGATGTTTAAACTATTAATTAAGTTAAAGGATAAATAAAAATGTTTGATATAAATTAATATTGATTATCATTATGATCATACCTTGCAACTCTGACATTCTAAACGAAGTACAATCTTTTTTGTAGTTTTGGCTATAATTTTTTGTTTAAAAAAAAAAAATTAATAATAAACCTAAAATAAATCAAGGTAAAAAGCGTTAAATTTTACCTTTCTTGTGAAATACGGGTTTGGTTTGACCACCATATCCGGATTGTTTACGATCATAACGTCTTTTACCTGTTTCCAACATTTTTTAAAAAAAATGTGTGTGTGTATATGTATGTATAGTATGTATCAATAAATTACATTTATATTTGCCTAATAGAATGTGTTAAATTTAAAAATAATTATAAAATTTAAAATACCTTGAGCATACAAAGAGTCTTTACCCTTCTTGTACTGGGAGACTTTATGTGGTCTGTGCCTTTTACAATTTCTACCTTTACAATAGGTATTTCTGGTTTTCGGAACGTTTACCTATCAAATAAAAAAAATTTATGAAAAAATAAAAATAAAAAATAAAACTAATTAAATTAACGAATATATTCTTAAAGAGAATGGACTATAAGAGAAGATAATTCGATGATGAATCTTTTGAATTAATTATTTGATCAAATATCAAATTGACCAAAATTCTACATTATTTAACATTAACCAGCTCAATCATAATAAAATTAATTTATCCGAAGCCTTATAAAAAAAATAACAAAATCATTTTCATATTAAAAAATAAATGACAAACCATTATGTATAATAACCACTTTTAAAACGATCAAACCAGATTTGAAGGAGGAAGAAAAATCTATTATCTCGAAATTTTTATGAAAAAAAAATTAACCAATCAAAGAATACACATCATGTGAACCAAGATTTTTTACAAATATGATGATTCATCGATTTCCTAGTTATTTTTAGAACATACCAGAATTTTTTTATGGAAATGAGTCATATCCTATAATTATAAATTATTTCTGATTGGTGCATAATACCCGATTGCGCGCGTCGGAATGGACACGTTTTTTTTGAAACGAATTTGTATTTGTGAAAGCTTGTAGGCTGAAAAAATTGATTGAAATGTATAAACAGATGTTAAAGAATAAATGTATAAATAAAATTATCATCTGAAACTTGTATTTGCCATATTTTAATATATTTATATGAGAAAATAATAATTTTCTATTTACATCATTTTCAATGGGACAATTGGGACATGTATCCCATAATTCACATAATGAACTTGATGGGCGTGTCAGTTTTTCTACCGAATATAGTTTTACCGAAGTGGACTGCGGAAAACAAATGAATTAGAACGCCAACAGGAAATTGTATGTGCTGATCATATACTAAAACTGGAATAATTATTCTACTGGGGTATTTTTTTTGAAGTAGTACAGGGGTATGCTGTCCGTTCTTTGTTCATAGTGACACAAACTTAATTCAATAGGAAATTCACATTGCATTTTTGATCAAGACTAGCCTGCATAAAAATGTATATAAATATCTCATGTCAAGCATGTTTAACGAACTCCCCTTATTTTTCACAATTATAATAATATTTCTTATTAGTTGAGATTTCTAAATAGATTGTTGAAAGTAGTATTTTTTTTTTTTTTTGAGAATAACGTGTAAAAAGCAATAGAAATATTAACATGACACGCTCAAAGAAGTCCAAAACTCAGTCTTCCTCATCACGTGCTGCTTCATCCAAAAGTTCGTTGTCATATTTAAAGGAGGAAACGACGCAAGAAAATCTAAGTTTAGGGGATTTCGGTGGCTTGTGGCTATTTCTGCAGGGTGAAAAAGCAAAATGGTGTAACTCGAATATACCGGCACCTCTGGACATTGAAAGTATATTAAATGTTCAATCAATAGAAAGCGAAACAAAGCAACCTCCACAGTTACCTCATTCTTCTTCTTCCGAATACTCTTCTGAAGAAGAAATAGTGGTTGCTGAATCTAAAGTGCATAAAGCAGTACAACAATCGTCAAAGAAGAAGGTTGAAGGTATTGTAACAGTTAGTAAAGGAAAGGGATCACCTAACAAAAAGAAGGGTAAAAAACCTGCAACTACAAACGAGTCCAAAGCTGATGTGGCTGTGGGAACGGTAAGATAAATATATTTCCTTTTTTGGTTCTATATAATAATAATATACTAAAAAAAAAAATAATATTCTTTGAATTTTGATAGCTTATTGACGGCGTAAAAAAGGTTCATTTCAATGAATCTATTCAAGTAAACTCTCGATCCAGGTATAATAATGTTAAGGAATCAGATTTGGTTTTAAATAATCCAAAGATTTACAATACGACTAAGACATTCCGTTTTAGTGTTCCAATTCCAATCACAATATCGGATGATCCTATCCACGTTTTCATCGATAATTCTAACATCTTGGTTGGATTCTTGGCGTATTGTAGACAACATGCAAAACGCCCGAAAGGACTTTCGGGCCAAAGGTCAAAACCCACATTAGATTATAATGCTCTTTTCACCATACTAGAACGTGAAAGGAATATCGCACGTAGAGTTTTAGTAGCTTCTTCGCCATTATATCAACCACTCGAAAAAGCGGATCAGGCTGGTTACGAAGTTTCCGTTTTAAAACGTGTTAAAAGTGATTCTAACTCGACCCAAACAGATTTTAGTGACTATCAATCACCTTTTGAGATGGAGAAAGAACAATGTGTTGATGAGCTACTCCATCTAAAGATTCTGGAATCTTTGCTAGATTATCATGCTCCAGCTACTTTGGTCCTTGCCAGTGGAGATGGAAAAGATGCAGAATATTTCGAGGGAGGCTTTCATAAATGCGTAATTAAGGCTCTAGAACGTGGTTGGAAGGTCGAGATTATCAGTTGGAAACGCCAGTTGAGCCAAAACTTTTTGAACAAGAAATTCTTGAGTAAATGGGAAGGTCTATATCACGTCGTTTTCTTGGATTGGTTTGCCGCAGAACTGGGATGTCACATGTAACGAAAACTATAACCTTAGACCTTAAACTCAAATAATTGGTGTGATTAGTAAATTTATTATACCTTATTATGTAAATTCTGTGTTCAAAATTATAAAAATTATATACAGCGAAACTTCTTAAGTACACGATGAACTATTTATATTCTCTTTGCCATATTCTTTTCCTTTTTATTTCTCTTTTTATTTCCTTTACACATAGACCATCATACACGCATATACTGTAAATCCGCATTCGTCTTCCTTTCAATCTTTTATTATTATTATATACCATGCTACTACCTAATTTGTAAAATTGTTTTTTTTATAGACTCTTTTCTACTCACTATTACATTTTATTCATTTTTCCCTTTTCTTTCTTTCCTTATCATATATAAAATTTATAATACGCCATTACCTTTTATTCCCTATAAACCATATTATTACATCAATGCGGGTGTCGACACCACAAAAAGAAAGTTGATGCATAATTCTTTAATAATATAAACAGCGAATTATTATTATTTTTCTGTATATATTTTATATCTCTTTTCTATAAAAAAAAAAAAAAATTAAACTTAATACAATTTTACTCCCCTTTTCATCATCATCACCCGTTATATAATTTCTTCCTTGTACATAATTTATTATTTTTTTTTTTTTATTATTATTATTATGCAGTGTATGTTTTTTTTTCTTTATGTATATAAACTTTTTCATAAGAGTTTATATATTTTATTTTAAATTTTACGAAAAGAACTTTATTTGGGGGGAGGGAAAATTAATCGAAGGATAAAAATTTTTTTAATTGAAGATATTTTAAGAAGTTATTTTTTCTCTTTCTTTTTATATTTCGAATTTCTCCTCTTTATTGAAGAAAAGATAGAGTGAATCTTAGTTTTTTTTTAGGGATTAATTTTAAAATTAGTCTTAGTTTGCTTGGTATTCTCAATTTTAGTTTTAGTTTTTAGTTTTTAGTTTTAGTTTTAGTTTTTGATAGAAATTGATTTTTAAACTTCTTTCTTAAAGATTATGGCGTTAAACGGTTAAAGTTATGGTATTTGTTAACTTTGAATTTGTGGGTTTCTTTTTGTTTACGATTAATAATTTTTTTGCTTTAGTATTTTTCTTGTGCGTTTTTTTAGCTTACCTTCGAGCGTAGTAAACTTTAATATTTTATAAGAGAGAATCATTGAAGAAAAATAAAAATTTCAGGTTCTTTATTTTTTGTTGGTTTGAAATTTATATTTAATCTTTTTCAGTGAAATAAAATACCGAGATTTTCCATGTAAAAAATTCTATGAAGAATATGATACTTTTAACTACCGTAACACATGTTATTCTAACATTTACTCCATGATAAATAATTATAATAAATCATAATCATCAAGCTAAATATATAAATCAATTAATTAGTTAATTAACAAAGAAAGAAAAAAAAATTTTTTTTTCGAAAGATTCAATATTACCTTATCATTATATTTCATAATCTTTCTTTTAATCTTGGAAGTGTCTACCCACGTCACAAAATCTTCAAGATTTCTAAAATAAATAATAATAATTAAATTAGGTAAATCAAAATTTAAAAAAATTATGAATTATATACCTTGTAACTAAATAGGCAGGGTCAGTAACTGTTTCAGGTCCCACACGAATATGGCCTTGTTCTATAAATGTAACAGCCTCTTTAACATTTTCTGCCATTTTTAATCGACACATTACAATAGGTAATCTTCGCCTATGGGAAATTTGAAAAGAAAAAGAAATACATTATCAAATTAATCTCAATTAATTATAAATTACTATACAACTATCTCTCAATCTCACCTACAAAAAACTGAAACGTTTATCTTATCAACTTGACTAAATTGTTTTCTGCTAGTAATTAGGCCCATTGAATATAATTTATCCAACAAAGAAGTTTCTTGTTTACTTCTAAAAGGATCTCTTGGATCAAGTAATGATATACGATTAGCAAGTTTTTTTATTGAACCACATAATTTATTGTATTTATGATAGTCTTCTCGTTTTTGTAAATGATATCTACGAATTACTTTTATTTCTCTTATATTATCCTCATTCTTCCACTGAAAATACAAAAAAGTATATTTAGAAAAATTGTGAAAAATAAAATTAGAAAAATATAAATAAAATTAATAAAAAATAATAAAATAAATAAAAATTAATAAGATAAAATTTCTTAATTTACCTGAAGGAAATCAACTTTCTTGAGCAATTTTTGTTCATGATATTTTAATTTTCGAACCATATTGTAGTGAAAATTTATTCACGATTAAGATTCAACTTCAATTTACAACATGCAGATTAAATATTAAGGCACGTGATAGGTTGTGATATAAAAATTGAATATTGTCTGAAGCGTAAGCGTAGGACATTTCAGGCAAAGTCCATTCGGATTTCTCGTCCGCACGCGTGTAGAACTAACTATCAGACGCGTGATTTCTTGTTTAAATTAACTAAAGTACTTAACGTAATTAGTCGTATTGAAATATTTGCTGAATACCAATCGTATTTAGTTGTTTTGAAATACTTTAACATAATGTAGCCGTCCTGTATACTGATGGTAAATGGTGTTTAAGATCCGAGAAAGTTTTTTCGGGAAGGCCTACTGATTTTGGTTATGTCTTTTTCTTTCCGAAAAAAAAACTTAATTATTAGAAGTACTTCTTCGCTTCTTTTGCGGAAGAATTCGTTAAAAAAGGGTAATTTGAATTAATTAACATTAAATTGATCATCTATAAATTTAGTTATGTTCATGTTCATTTCACAAATCACAAAGATGCTAGCAACTTTTTCTATACAATGTCAGGAAGAGATTTTAATGGAACAAATGGTCCTATTCGATTCTTAAGATTTGACTTGATAAATTCAGTCAATTATATCAGAGAAGTATGTTTTTATTTATTTGTTTTTTTTTTAATTTTATGTTATTAAATTCAGGAATCTTTAATATTTATTATTAATTTATTATTTAGCGGATCACCATGGTATCTCAAGATATGGAATTGCTACCACGCAAAGACGACGTGATATAAGAGGTAAAATTTATTTATTGATCAAATTTAAATTGTCCAAAATAATTTCTTATAATATTAATTGCAAGAAACAGAGGAGGAAGAGGCAGTAGTAACTGGATGAACCATCTCACTCAAGTCAATAAATCAGATGAAGCCACTAATTCAACAAATTTCGGATGGTTAATCACCCACCTAAACAGAATTGAAGAGTTAGACTTAATAGTAATTTTATTATACGTAATTTTACTAATTATTTTATTATTATATTTTTATCGCAACAAAACGATAGATTGAATTGAAAATCAACAGAGGTCACTTAAACGAAAAGTTGATGAGCTTGAAGTACGAATTTCACATAGGCGAAGAAATTATTGAAAAAAAAAGATATCATATTATTAATAATATCTAAGAATATTGGCAGTGTCTTCACATTATAATGTAAAGAAAATTTTATTATTGTGTAAAATAAAAATGATTAAATTGCTAATGCGTACACACAGGTGAAAAATAAATGCTTTATGAAACGCCTCGGGCGTTCTAATTATCTGGTTTATTCATCTTTAAGGTGAAACAAATAGAAATCTACTGAACTCTCATTAAAAAGTTAATATTTATATTGAACTTATATTCTATTAATAGGTAACTAAAAGCTTTTCATGATGAGTTAAAGGTAGTAATTGGTGAACAAGTTCAAAAAAGCCGTCAACTTGAGAATGGAATTGAACTCGAATCTTCGTTAAAAAATGAAGCTTTTGTAGTATATTGAGAATATATCGCAATTGATGTAAATAATAAAATATAATATGAGTCAAAAAGTATTTTTATTCAAAAGCTATTTCCTTATTACATGAATTATTCAAAATTAATAACTGCACGAATACTATTAAAAAAAAAAAATCAACTTTAATAAATATATAAATTAATTAATAATATTGTAAAAAAAAAATACAAACCAATCACCATCATGCATAATTTCAAAAGCTTTATTAATGTCTCCCAACTTAAATTGATGAGTAGCAAACATATCAATTTCAAACTTCTTTTCAAGATAATTTTCAACTAAACTTGGTAATTCACTTCTCCCTTTTACACCACCAAATGCACTTCCTTTCCATACTCTACCAGTAACAAGTTGGAATGGGCGAGTACTAATTTCTTCACCTGCTCCGGCAACTCCAATAATAATTGATTCTCCCCATCCTTTATGGCATGATTCAAGTGCTGCTCTCATTAATTTTGTATTTCCTATACATTCAAATGTATAATCAAGTCCTCCATCTGTCATTTCAATCAGAACCTATTCATATTATAGTATGGAGAACATTCAGATTTGAATTTCTTTGCCTGGAATTATGTAATTTCAAAATTTCTTACTTGTTGAATTGGCTTATCATAGTCATCAGGATTGACAAAATCAGTTGCTCCAAGTTTCTTGGCTAATATTATTTAGAAAATAACCAAAAAAAAAATAAACAATTAGCATATTGTTAAATCACCGAATTCATCATGAAAAATATTACCATATTCAAATTTCTTTGGATTTTTATCTATGGCAATAATTTGACTAAAAAGTTTCCATATAAAATTAATATAACTTTAGAATCAAAGTAAGTTTACACAATATATTACCTTGCTTTGCGTGCTGCAGCGCCTTGAATTACAGATAAACCAACACCACCACAACCAAATACTGCTACTGTAGATCCAGGCTGAACATTAGCAGTTTTTGTAGCTGCTCCGTAACCTGTCGTTATACCACATCCGAGTAAACAAACTTTATCGAGTGGTGCTTTAGGATTAATCTTTGCAACTGATATTTCTGACAAAACTTTATACATACAGGCGATTTTTTATTAGTGATTTAATTAACTTTTAAATCGAATAAGTTTTATTATAAAATTACTTTTCACCTGTATATTGACTGAATGTAGAACAACCCATGTAATGATATAACTTTTGTCCTTTACAAGTAAATCTTGTAGTTTCATCCGGCATCAATCCTCTTCCCTACAATAAAATCGCGGTCAACATTAACATTACTCCAAAAATAGCTCCATATAAGAAAAATTTTGTAAAAATACCTGAGTTGATCTAACTATGGAACATAAGTTAGTTTTTCCACTTTTGCAAAATTTACATTGACCACATTCAGGGATATATAATGGAATCACATGATCTCCTGGTTGAACTGATGTCACTCCTTCGCCAACTGATTCTACAATACCACCTCCTTCATGTCCAAAAACTATTGGCCACCATTCTCCTTCAGGATCTATAAAAAAAAAAATTAGAAGAGAAAACTAAAGATTTACGTGATATATCAATTAATATACCTTTGCCAGATAATGTATACGCGTCCGTATGGCAACTAGATGTAGCAATAACACGAATTAATAAAACTTATTACATAAGATTATTTCCATCAACAAATTTCCTTTATTAATAATAAATATTTACACTCCAGTCGCCAATATCTTGACCCGAACTTCTCCTTTCTGCAATATTAGAATTTCAATTAATGATAATTACTGCGCTATGAGAAGTTAACATACCTTTGGTGGTGCAACTTCTATTTCTTCAATGACTATTTGATCAATTTATCGCAATAAGAAAATAACAAAAAGATTATCAGTAAACAGAGCAAAATTTAAAAAAAAATTTTTTTTTTTTCTTACTTAACGGTTGACCTGGACCCCAAGCTACTGCTGCTTTACATTTAATAACCTAATTTTATAAATAAATTAATTTAAACAAGTAGTAAATAATTTTATTGTTATTATAAGAAAAATTACCTGTCCTGCCGTCGACATTTTTACAAAGTTGAAAATTATTTTTTTTCTCCATGAAACTTTAAATTTATTACTGAAGCTAGACCATTTTTTTCATAACGGATGATCTTTATATCAAAATCACCTTAGTGATACGTCAATCGTACGACAAATTCGCAATCTAATTTTTTTTTTTTTTTTTTTTTTTTTTGATAGAATT
>QZLH01000851.1:8851-34884 GCA_003833135.1 Oehlia diaphana | reverse complement strand
ATATGGCATCACTTATAATTGTTTTATGCTGATAACATAAGACAAACTCTTTAAGGGCGAATTCAAGTTCAGGAATAATAACAGCTTTATGTCTTTTTGCTTCAGGTTTCGTAACTTCTGTATTAAGTCATTTTTCTTTACTTTGCAAAATCTGTGTAATTGTAGATTCATTAACTCTAACACCCCACTTTTGTTCTATCCAGTCTATATATTGAGTTCAGGTCTTTTTATTATCACGAGCATAAAGACAAAACTCATATTTTTGAATATCCGATAAGGAAGTGTTTTTTTTAGGCATAGTAAGATGTTAATAAAACTGCGCGTACTGCGTATACTGCACGTTCTGCGTGTTATTATATAACTCAGCAGTTTTCGAATTTGCATGCAGACATTTACGGAGAATAGTCAATTATAATTATACTGTAGAGATCATTGCACGTGCAGAGTATGGAGGGCGTGCAATTAGCATTAAGTCCCAAGTTGGGACCAAGCTAAAGGGTGCAATTACGGAAGGTGTGCAATTATGGAAAGTGCAATTATGGAGGGTTGACTGTACATACAATACTAGGCTACACAAATTAACCACTAAGTTAAAAAAAAATGAAGTAGCCCGCCAGCTCAAAAAATAACGGAAGGTTAGTATAAAAAAAACTTACTCCAAAGGGCAAATAAATGAGAAGACTATATCTATGTATAAAAAATAAGAGAAAAAATAAAAGTAAAAAAAATAAATTCTATTAAAATCGGAAAATATCTATCTAAACAAGAAGCTTCTAAAATTAGTCCCATCTCATTTAAAACTTCTCTATATCTATTTCATCGAATCATGATCGTATCTTTAATAACCTAAAAAATAGAACTATTTCTAAAATAAAACAACAAAAATAACAAAAATGTTTCTAAAACGGTAACCATCCTCTTACGCCACAGCTGGTAAGTAATCGAAATTATCCTTTTGCGCTGTATTGCCCTGATAGGTAACCAATTAGTATAATCATTAGATTGTTTTTTGAAATCGTACTATTCCTTTAAAAGACTAAGAGTATCCTTATCATCGTGTCAAAAGTTAATTTGGTCCTACATAAGAATTTTTATAAAACCCAAGGCTCGTTCTTGTTTCTTATATTTCTATTGAATAATTATCCATGAGAATTATCATGGTCGATTTTAATACCCTAGCTATGGCGAAAAAAAAGTGACTGGCACGTGACTGCATTTTATCACACCTTATTCATCACTGATTATTTTCACGTATTAGTGCATAATGCCATAATGCGGCCAAAAGTCATGTGTCAGTCACTTTTTTTCGCCATGGCTAGAGTATTGGTCGATTTCCAATTTTGTCAAATCACGTGACAGAAAATAATTTTTTCTCACCAAGCCAAATTAAGAGCGAAATTAATCAAAGAAGTAAAGACAAGAAATATCTAAAGAGTTGTAAAAGAATGAAAATATCGCTATAAAATAGCAAAACCTAATAGATAATCAAATACCTATTATTAACAAGAGGTTACTCTATCATAGAACATGTTAAAAGTACAGTATATTTTTTACATATTTTGAAATAAGGAATTTCCAAGTAGTTTTTTAGTCAAGACATCAATATCCCATATCTTATTTTGGACTAAGTGCATTAATATTCTTATTTTTGAGTTACAACAGTTAAAATTAAAAACTGCTCAGATTTTTAAAAGGGTACTATACCATACTAATGAAAATGAGGAAAAGGAGGAAGAGTTTTAATCTAATGAGTAATAATAAAACTGAAATAATTAATCTTTTTTTTCATGTATTGTCAAATTACCTTTTTTTATAATTTGTATTTCATCACAACAAGTTATTAAGAGTAAGTGTATATATATACCCTCAAACTTCAAATAATCAAAATAGTCTTGTGTCTTTTCCAAACTTAAAAAAAATATTTTAAAGTTATCTCTAATATCTAAAAATAAAATAGTAGGACCAGATACTTTCAGAATACCTTATTTTACATTAACTACAAACTTCACTTCACAACATCTACTGCTTTTATAAATGCCATTAATATATGACTAAAATTAGCACAAGTATTTTACTTGGAGATTAAGTTTTTACAAAACTCTGTAGAGTCTGAATTTGTCTTGACACAGTAATATAATATGATTGTTATCTTTGTATCAAATCCAATTTTAGCAAAGTAGTTGAAATTGCAAGAAATATATATATATCAACTATATGGAGAGAAATCCCATCTGATAAAAATGAATCCTTTATGATTGATTATCAAGAAATTGAAAAAGAAATGGCTTATAAATATTGCACAAAAAATCACAATGATAGAGATCATTTGTATAATGTTCAATGTCCCATTTTGTCCTTACTTTATATAATACTAATCATTCTATTAATTTTTTGTAGATTATAAATATCCTAAGTTAATATGCAAAGGGATGTTATAATACAGGATGGTTGTAAAGAATATACATATAAACTGTATTGTACGATTAACTAAACTGTACTGTATAAAGTGATAATCTATCAATTAGATTATATTGTACAATAAATAAAAAAATTTGAAAAGTATACAATTGCTGAAATATTTTTATACAATATCAGTTTAGCTGATCATACAGTACTGTTTATCTATTTACCTATTGCAGTGTTATACATTTTTGATGTTTGCAGCTTTTTTTGGTTATCTTGAACATGTTTACACTCTTCTGTAATTTAAAAAATGCTACAAAAATTATATATATTTATGCATAATTGGATGCTAAACATTTTTATTAAGTATTAAACAAGGTTATCATAGTAAAATTCTGAGAAATTATCATTTCTTTTTTGTGTAAAATGTCCTAAACATTGTTCTATGACAACACTGCCTATTGTAAAACAACTTGTAATTTTTACTTTTCTTCAAAGCTTATCATTCAAAATTATTTACAAAAAAGTATATTGTATTATTATAATAAGAGCCTATTAGGAAGTTGCTAAATGCTAATGTTATCCTGTTCTTCCTATATGTTTGTCAATTGATATGAAAATTGACAATTTGAAAACTTCAACAAAGCAGAATTCAAGTACTATACAGAAAAAATATCTAAAAGAGATAACAATGAATTACTATCTATATTTACTTCTGGTAAAAAGTTTAAGAAGTCTATTAATCAAAATAATCCTTTATATTGCAAAAACTTATTAAAGAATTGCTTGTTTACTACTAATTTTAAAAATAAAGAAATTTTGCAAATTGGACTACCTCTGAATTGAATAGTGATGCAATATTTTCCTCAACCTACTATATAATAATAATTGTTAATGCTGAAAATCTTCTTAAAAAAATAACATAAGATGTTTTTTATCATTACTATGATTTTAGAAAAGCATTATTATGATGTTGGTTAAAGTAATTTATTAATATTTATTATTAATACTATTAAATATAAGATATATTAGTAAAATGCATTTAAATATTTATTTAAAATAATAATAAGATACTTAAAAAATTAAATAGTTAATAAATATTGAAATTTAGTACTTATTTAATATATTAAATATTTATTTGCTTAATAAATATAAAATTTTAATGTTTATTAAATATTGCTATTTAGTAAACATTACTGGTAAAAAAATGATTTATCCTATACATCTCTTATACATATCAGATACTTAAAATATAGAAAATCATACACAAATAATACACATATCATACACATATCAGATACTAATATATATATTATATATATTTCAGGTACCTGATAGGTATACAATATATATAAGTACCCAATATGTATATGATATGTGTATTATATGTATATAATTTTCTACATTTTGAATACCCAATATGTGTAAGATACTGTATGTGTAGGATAAGCCATTTTTTTATCAGTATATAAGATTTCAGTTGATTCAATATCATAATAATTATTAAAATGATATGATCATTATAAAGAATTAAAACACAAGGATTTGCAGTATAATCTCTAGTTTTTATTATGAAAGATTGGCAATTTTATTATATAATTTTAGTGGAACTTTTGAATTTAACAAGAAAATTATTTTATAGAATATCAAATATTATATATATGAATTCTAAAAATATTAAATATTTCCTAAATAAAAAGTTACAATTTTTTTCATATAATCTTTAATATTGCTAATTTTCCTTCAATAATACTGAATTTTCTAAAAAACAAATAATATTATTAAATAGAATGAAAATCATTAAAATGTTATTTTAAAGTTAAAGTATTGCATAAAAATAAAGTTTTTTCTTACTATAAATATCTTTATTATTATCTTTATTATTATTTCTTCTTATTATTTATTAGAAATTTTGTAAAATTCATAATAAAAAATAGAGATAAATAATTATATAATTTATTTGGCAAATTAAATAATAAATTATACAAAAAGTATTTATTATTATACATATTTTATATTATTTATTTTTAATTTTTTGCTATATTCTATTACACTGCCCTACAATAAATTACCAGATTTGATAAAATTTGCATAGTAATTTTCACGTTGCATATAAGTTCACAAATTTTCAATAAAATTCAGCCAAAATTTTTTTATTTGAAAGCTGATCATAGATAGTTTTTATTAGTGCTCCGTACAGGTCAGGTCAGACCCAGGTGTTCGACCCGACCCAAATTTTTAAATCGAATCGGGATTGATCATTTAATGACTTATAACCCGCATAAACCAACCTGTCAGGTTAGGGTTATACTATTGCTTTGACCCAGATCAACCTGGGTGACCTGAATGACACGTTTTTTCCATCACTATTGTTATTTTTATAGTTGGAAAAACTTTACTAATAATTAAAATATAATATCTGGAATCATTGATATTATTGCCGAGCCAACAACTCAACTCGGAAACAAATCTCCTTGAGGAAAAAAAGAACTCCTGCCATAACATAAAGATGCAAATACGCATCATGAAGTCAGATGTCTTAACTGTCCATAAGTATAAAAAAATTTAAAATATAATTTTTAGTTGAAAATATACTAATATGATTTCAGTGAACTTTTTCCAGTGGAGCTGATCTTGTGGCGACAAAAAGATTCAGTTTTAAAACACATACTATTCGTGTATGTATGTGTTTGAAATCTTGGTGGGCGTTAAAGTTGTAATATAAATTCGAGTTGATCCGGGTTATCCAGGTTAAGCTATAATCGGGTCGAGTCAAGTTCGGGTTATACAGTTGATCGATCCGAACATTCAAATCAAATTACGTGAATATTCAAGTCGAATTCGAACATCCCTCAAACCTGACCTAACCCAACCCGTATGGAGCACTAGTTTTTATATATCAAAATAAATAAGAAGAATAATTATAAATATAAAAAAATTTTCTCATTGCAAAATAACATAAAAAATTATGAAATTCTTACTTATTTTTAGCAATGAGTCAACTCTTTAAAATTTTAGAAAATTTTCTTTATTTTTTGATGCATGAAAGCTACAATTGATTGACTTTCAAACAAAAAAATTTTGACTGAATTTAATAGAGTATTTGTTAAGTTTTATATAGTCTAAAATTTGTCAATTATTGTTAATTTTACTATGTAATTATAAATTTTTATAAGATTTACTAGTAAAATTGTTAATTTTTGGGCTATATGAAAATTTATGAATTCTCAATAAAATTCAATCAAAATTTTTTTATTTGAAAGCCAATCAATTGTAGCTTTCATGTATTAAAAAAATAAAGAAAATTTCTAAAATTTTAAAGAGTTGACTCATTGCTAAAAATAAGTGAGAATTTCATAATTTTTTATATTATTTGCAATGAGAAAATTTTCTTATATTTATAATTGATTATATTTATTTATTTGATGCATAAAAACTATCTATAATCAACTTTCAAATAAAAAATTCTGGCTGATTTTATTAAAAATTCATGAACTTATATGCAACGTGAAAATTACTATGCAAATTTTGTCAAATCCGGTAATTTATTGTAGGGCAGTGTATAATAAGCTATCAATTATTCAAATTAAGTAATCTTTTTTTTTTTATTAATAATATATTAATATTATAATAAATAATTTATGATTTTTAACATTTATTATAATATACTTCTATATTATAATTTCAAATATTTTAATATCAGATATATTTATCTAATATTTATAAATTATATTAATGTACTGTCTGAAACTCATTTAACGATAAAATTTAATTATTTTTAATGAAAAAATTGGTAAACCTGAAACTTTTTTAAATAATAATTAGTTTCAAAAAAACATGAAAACAGTTTTGGCAATTAAACTTATTATAAAAAAAGGTTCAAATTAAATTTTAACTAAACTAAAATTTGAAAAAATAGTTTTGCCAAGTATTCTTAAATTACATATTTATTTTGATTATAAATGAAAATTTTTAAATAAAATTAAATTTATCACATTGATATTGCTATTTTATAATTTTTTTAATAAATAATTAAAGACTTTTAATTTATTTTTACAATTTTTATTAAATAGTAATTTGAATAGAATAATTCAAATTATTTTAGGATAAAATATTAGAATCATTTAAATTTAATTTATAAATATTTAATTCCCATATTATTAAAAAATTTAAAAATAAAGTAACAAATTTAATATTTGATTTTATAACTTTATTAAAAATTGACAAAAATTAGTGTCATTCAATAAGTTTAAGGATCTTATCAATTAAGTGTCATGCTGTCTTGCCACTGTGAAATAAATAAATATTCTGGTAATCTAAATTAGTAAAGATTGCTAACGGTAAAATCTTAATTAAGATCAGTTGCTAGATCACTATATTAATTTAATTAAGACAATACCGTGGAAATCAAAGTATATACTTAGTATATATTAGTAGGATCCGTAGAGACTATACGTGGCAGTCGAAAGTTTATTGAGTTAAATAAGTAGATAAGATATAGTCCGATCCTCTTTGTGAAAAGAGTTAAAGTAAAGACTTATTATAATATAGTTCTATCTAGTTTACCTCTATATACTTAATTAATATTTTAGAACTATTTAAAATTTTGCAAATATTATCAATTTAACACTATTCACTTGTTATGATTATTTTAAATCTAGATATTAAGCAAATTCATATCTATCTTTTAAATTTTAAATCTAGTAAGAATTGACTGAATACAGTTAAAATAATAAAAAAATATTACTTATTTAAAAAAGCTTTATTTAGCTTTCTTTACAATAAATTGCCAATTATATTGAGAATTATTAAAGCTTATTTATATATCTAGGGTTAAAAGTTTTTAACATAAAATAAATACTTTTAGTAAATTGAACTGAAATCTATATACAATTATGATTCAGTATAAGTCTAATACTATTTTTAAACTAGGAAAACAGAAACTGTTGAGAATCTATGACTTAATACACTTAATAGTAACAATAATTTTATATATATATTTAAATGGTTACAAAAATGTGACAAAGTGTTACAAAATGTATTACTAAAAATAAAGTGTTACAAAAAATGTGATACAAAACATAAAAGGAAATAAGCAGGAGTTAAATTATAGTAACGTAGGTGGAAGAAAGAAAAAATACATGGGTTAAATCAGTACTACAAATTTATCTAGTTCTGTACAATAAATAGTCCTTCACTATACTTCAGACAATTAACAAAGCAGATTTGCTTTAATAAATTGAGATTATCTTTCTAATGAATAAACATGCAGATTATAAACACATTACATTCATCTTTAAAAAACTTATCTAAATCAAAAGAATTAATTGTCTCTATATTCTATGTAAAAAAAAATTTAATTTCTTATAATTTGTAAGTACTAAAGAAATTAACAGATTGTTATTTTTATATTATTTATTAGATTATAATTATTTACATATATTTAAAAGAAATTAGTATTTAGTAATAGATTTTCAATATATTTATATATATAGTTACTATTTAATATTATCTAGCTTAAAAAAAATAGCTTTTCTTTTTGCAGTAATAATACTAAGAATTTAAATTATTAACTATACTATAAATACCAGCATATTATATTAATTAAAATGATTTTATATTCTAATATATATATATAATTTCTTTTCTATATGATATAATATTTTTATTAATCTAATTTTAAATGTAAATAAAGTTATTTTTTTAGTATTACAATAAAGAAAAGTTTCATACTTATGACATTTATGATTACCTTTTACTACTACTACTATTGCTAATATTTAAAATATAAGTAAAATATTCTATTGATATATTTAATAGTTACTAAGCATGAAATGCTAGTAAGTAATTGTTGTATTTGAAATAAACAATATAATTGGTGGGAAGCTTAGCAAATTTTTATTGATTATATTCTTATTGCAAATATATGTAAGGCATAATAGTACTGCAATTATGAGATTATATTGTACTAAGTAAGGTTTATATAATAGGTATTTTTTATACAATTTAATAACTAATTATATTAACATAAATCACCAATTAGTAAATATTTGATAATCAGTTTTATTGTTTATAATAATAAATATAAAATAAACAGATTACTTACTGAATAGGTATTATTAAAATATAGTAATTTTCTTATCATTATATTTTATTATAATATAATTATATAATGGAATATTAGTTAAAAATTTAATATTATTATAATATATAAAAACTAATTAGTTTTATTTTACAATTTTAGTTAAAAATAATTAAATATATATAGTATTAACAAGTAAAGATTTATATATTTTTAAAATATTTAATTAAATTTTTTTAATAAATATAAAAAAATATATCAAAAAAAAAAGATATTAAAGTTAATTTTAAAAATGCAAATAAATATATCTTTTTAGAAGATTCTTTTTCAAAGATATTATATAAAATATTAAAAAAAATACTCCATCACTAGTATTTATTTAGAGATATAAAGGTAATTTAAAAATATTATATATAATAATGGCAGAAATCTTTACTTTTAAATACTATTCTTTACTTTTATTAATGTAAATCTGACTATATAATTTTAAGTTATAAAAATCTATTTTAATTCTTATTTTTTATTAGAATAAATACTTCAAATATTTCCAAAATACTTTCAAAAATGATGAATAAATAATGAAAAAATATTTAAAACTCAAAGTATAGTAAATTAATAATCATTTTAACTATTATTATTTTATAATTTTTGCTAAAATTTTAAATATAATAACTTAATATTTAAGCTAACTGGTGATCTGAAATTAACAAATTAATAGAATTTTTTTGGTATTTTACCAGTTTTTCATTAGTTTTATAACATTATTATGATATTAATAATATAATATTAAGTTGAATTTCTCAATTATATACTTTAAAATTATATCATAATACTAGTTGAAATAATTATGAATAGGGATGCCAATGGTCAGTTCAGTTCAGTTTCAGTTTTAAAACTGCAGTTTTCAGTTGAAACTGAACCAACCGCAAAACTGACCGATAAAATTGAATTGCAAAACCGATTGCAAAACTACTGCAAAATTGAATAAACTAATGTTAGAAAGTGTTAATTATAATTTTATTTAATATATTCGATAATAATGTCAATTTTGTGATTTTTTTTAGCGGAATGAAAAATTATGTGATCGATGTATAAAAGATAAATTTTCTTATTATTTCAAAAATAAGAATACTATATACTGTATATATAAACACCAAAATCATAATTTTAATAGTATTCTCAATAAAATTAATAAAAGAAACCTTTTTTTCTTTTGGAATATATGATTAACTAATTGGTTTTTTTATCAGTTTTTTTTGTATATAAAATCAACGGTTAACCAGTTGGTCTTGGACTGAAACTGAACTGTAATTTGAACTGGTAAAAACTGGTTATAATCGGTTATAACTGAACTTTTGGCATCCCTAATTATGAATAGCTTATCAGAAATATTTGCTAGTTGAATGAGATATTTTAATATAAATATATAGGTTAACTACCATAATAAAATTTTGATTCCTATAATGGTAAAAAAAAATTAATCATGAATTTATTGCATTATTTAAAATAATTTTTTTTGCAATAAAAAGAGAAATATATAATATTAATATATATATTAACTAGAGTTAAATCTAATGCTATATAAGTGTATACCTTCTAAACTTTAGTATAATATATATATATATGATACGTATGTTAAGAAATCTTATAAAAGGGTTAAAAGGATTAAGAACAACTGATATATAACTTGATAATAAAAAGATTATAAAGGTAAAATACAAACTGATCAACTTTTCCAACCTATCTTCTTGATAATAAAAAAGTTACAGAAAAAGGCTAACATACAGATAATTACTATTAAATTATAAAGTTATTATTATCACCACTAGATCACTAAGTTACTATTAAATTATATAACATAAATTAACTAAAATAATAACTAAAGAACATCCAAAAAATTAAAATAAAGAGTTTATATCAGCAGATTATTAAGTCATTATTAGATAATAAAATTAAATTATAAATTACTATTAAATTATGATATTAAATTCCATTAGATTAAATTAGATAAACTATTATTTTTTACTATATATTAGAATCTGTAATATAATTGCTTTATAAATAAAATACAAATTAAAAATTGAATAAATTTTTTTTTTATAGTCAATATATATTTTTGTTTTTTTTAATTTAATGTATTTTTTTTAGTGTTTATTCTCAACTCTCATTTTCGCCCAATAAAAAAAATCTTTTAGGGTTATTTATAAAGAATTTTCGTCATACGGAAATGAGTTTTCTATTACACTATTACTATTCTTAATCACAAAGTGGATTCTACCTTAGGAAAATTGGGTTTATTATTTGCAATCATTTTGCGCTTGAACTTAAAAATTTCTAGTTTTATTTGCTTTTAGATAAATATTTTTTTATAGTAGTTTAAAAATACAATTTATAATAAAATCAATAAAATCATAATATATATGTAAATGTGAAAATTTTGAATTATGAAATAAAGATAAAAGACTATTAAATAAATAATTAAAGGGGGGGAAACTAATTTAAAATGATCAAAGAAAGGAGATGAAGAAAAATATAAAAAGAGTGGAATATAAAAAAAGAAAAGATGAAAGGAATAATAAAAATAATAAATAATAATAATGTGAAATTATAATGAAGTCAATGTGGATAAATTATTTATAAAAACTTAATGATGTTGATTTAAATTTTACATTGTAAATTATAAATGAGTTAGTTAAATATCAATTTTAATCTTGATTTCCTTGGGGTAAGAAATGGAGAAATTTTTTTAAAGTAAAATATGAAAATTATATATGCTCAAATAAAGAATACGCTTTAAGGAGGAATTGAAGAATAACTTATAACCCCAAAAAATATTTAAATATAATACTAAAACTGCTTATATTCGATAATTAATTTCTGCTCTTATTACTTACTCATTGACTTCAATTGATGATGATCTGGAAGAATTCGATAACCCACTAACCAATTTACGAAGACCTCTACGTCCACTAATACTATTACCGCCACCAAAAACAAAGCTATATGAAATTGGAGAAGATGGTTCTATGCTACTTTCAGGTTCGACAGTGAAAGTAACCATTTTCTTTTTGTTATTTTTGCTGTTATTTGTGTCTAAATCATTAAGATTATTTATTTCTTGATTATTATTATTATTATTAATTTCTCTGTTACCCTCATTATTTATTAATTTATTTTTTCCTTTTATCATCGTATTTGTCAGTCCATTGAAAAGAGAACCTAATTTCTCCGAAAAGTCAGGTAAAATATTAGCGAAAGGATGATCAATTTCTTCATCTCCCACGGTCGGACTATAATCTTCGTGACTTGTTTCGTAATCGTCGGATCGTAGAATGCTTACGGAAAATGGTGAATAGTCTTCCATCTTTGATTCATTGTCTCTTAATATACTTCGTCTTGAATAGCGGCGGCCGAGTAAACTAGAAGGTCTTCGGCCGTAGTTTGATCTTTGGAAGTGGTGGGCGGCCTATAAGTCAGTATTTTTATTATTACGTTTTATATATATATTTATATACGCCATGACAGTCATATTTTCGAATTTTTCATTTGATCGGCAATATAATATCAAAACGTATACAAAATCAAATACTCACAAATCTTCTTCAAAATCCGTTACTTCATCATAATCTTCTTCATGTATTTCGCTTGCTATAAACCTCTCATGTCGATTACGAGGTTTATTTAGTGAAATATTTTGTTCTTCGTCAATAGATTCATTCATAGAGTATATAGTTCTAGATGAATCGGTTATTTGTCCATCATCCCCATCGTCGTCGTCATCAATGGTGAAAAAAGCATCTTTATTATTGACTGCAGCTTGATCTGGTGTTATCAAACCTTTAGCAAGCGCTGCTTCTGTGGCTGCCTGACGTTTTCTTATAATATCTTCCTCCTCTAAACGTCTTGCCTCCTCTTCTTCTGCGATTAACTGCTCATCAATCCCTTGATCGTCTTTTACCTATATAAATAAATAAAAAAAATAAATTCAGTCTTGTATTTTTAATTAAGTGATCATATATTAATTAATATACACTGTCAATGTATATAAATAATAATAATAATAGAAAGTTAATCGTTATTAATTAATTTTAAAAAATACTTTTCTTTTACCTGTCCACTAATTAATTCCGTGAATTTACTAATTTGTTCATCAGGTAAAAACTGTGCATCCTGAGTTTGTAAATTATCTTCGTCGTCCAGTAAATTACTAACACGTCCTGTTGAAGCAGAGGCTTCTTCATTAGGTGTTACCATATTGGTTACTCTTCGATAACCTTGTGAATTAGCAAATGGTGCACGTGTAAGAAATGCACCAATAGATTCAGAATCTTGCCCTGCTAACAAGCTTTCGAACTCGAAGTTATCATCATCGTCATAAGAGTAGTGACTAAATGGAGGTTTTGAATCTCCTCGAATAGGAAGGCAAGGACATGTCTTGTTAAGACAAGCCCACATTTTCACTTATTTTTCCCCCTTTATTTCAATTTCAAATAATATATTTTACTTATTAAATAAAAAAATTTTAAAACTATATAAGAAAAGAGCGAAATATTCTTTATTATTTAAGAGATGGAATGACAATTCTGAATGTGAAAAAAAAAAGAATATTGGAATTATATATTTGGAATCTTAAAATAATTTAACTGATGTGACCGATATAAGTAATTCGTATTACTTATTTTTGTACTTTACCATGTTTATATACTTTACCATGTTTATAATAGTTCAATTTTATCCCGCCTTTTACCGGCAAATTGTAATTCGGAAGTTTTTTTATATTATCTATATACTTATTTTGGCTTTTTGTGTGATATAAATTATTGCCTTTTTCCACAAAATTTTCACATATACCCCGAATTTTCCTTTTTTTTTCCTTGAAAAAAAATTTTTTAACAGACACAACATATTTCTCATTTTTTTAGCACATTAACCTAAGGATATGGCTCGTACTAAGGTACTAAACTTATTAAATGTTTCTTTTATCTATTCTTTCAAGCGACGTTAGGTAATGACGACTAAGGAACTTCCAAAATTTTAAATTTTAATAGCAAACTGCTCGTAAAAGTACTGGAGGAAAAGCTCCCAGGAAACAACTTGCAACAAAAGCTGCTCGAAAATCAGCTCCAGCTACAGGTGGTGTTAAGAAACCTCATCGGTATAGACCTGGTACTGTAGCTTTACGTGAAATTCGACGTTATCAAAAGTCTACTGAACTTTTGATCCGCAAGTTACCTTTCCAACGACTTGTTCGTGAAATCGCCCAAGACTTTAAAACGGATCTACGTTTCCAATCCAGTGCTATTGGTGCTCTTCAAGAGGTATGGTTTATTTCGACTTAACTGTTGATTAAATTCATTATGAATTATTTTAATTGTTCATATTAAAATATAATAGGCCGCCGAAGCATATCTAGTGAGGTAATTAAATTCATTTCTTATTTTATTTATTTAATTAATTTAATATCTAAATTTTTTATGGTTATCAATAGTCTTTTTGAAGATACAAATCTTGCGGCAATTCATGGTAATGTTAATTATATATCAGTTGTATGAATGGAAGTATCTTATTAACAATTTTTAAATATTTATGATTTGATTATCATTTACAGCTAAACGCGTTACCATACAACCAAAGGATATTCAATTAGCTCGCCGTCTTCGTGGTGAACGTTCTTAGTTAATGGTCTTTATATACTGACACATGATATTATTACTTTTGAATTTTTATAATAATAATTAAACATATGTTTATTTTATTATTCTTTTACCTTCTTTACACATAGAATACTGGGGGAAATTATTCAGCTAATTACTATGTCGTGAAAATAAAAGCATAACATAGTTCATTTTATTTTGCATGTAAAAAATATATACAGTACAATTTATAAATAATAAAATATTGAAATTATTAATGCTAAAGAATCGATTGTATGTTGTGGGAAATTATCCTTCTCCATGCCAATTAATTATAAATGATATATCGAACCATTAATTATCACATGTTAAATATCACTTTTTGTGTCCCAAAAAAAACACTTGCGATGATATAATAAATTCGGAAAAATATAATGATTACGTTTTTTATTGTACAGAACTTGTTTAAAAAATATATGGGTGCATGAAGCAGGGAAAATTTTTTTAAGTTTGAAGACAAAAATTTAAACAAAGACTCAAAATATAAACGACAATCAAAACCCCAAAATCACGCAGGGTTTTTTTTAACAAGTAACAATCTTCCATTCTCACAAAGATGTATTATTTTAATGCATTATCTTATATTTATAAGATAAATAGAAAGATATCAAAAATCATCATCTAGTTAATCAAAATCAAAAATCTCTTGAAAGTTGGGGAATAACCTATTATAAAAGGGATACAAATAAAAATGTCGTTGAGAATGATTGACATAACAGATACTTATAGCCAATGATAAAGCTAAAGACAAAACGTGGCAATTTTGACATGTATCATGAAAATACCGTTGGTTGTTCGCTTATAATGAATTTCGTGTACCATAATGTATATATAGATAATTAATGGGCGTTTCAATATCGGTTTTCCTCGGTCCTTATCGGTCAAAAACCGACATCATTTTACAGTACATCAAAAGTCTCTCATATTTTTAATAGCCCAACCTCCTTATATCGTATTAATAATAGAAATTCATTACAAAGCGAACCCAACTGTATACAGTATATATAAGATGTGATAACTACCTTTTCTAAGTGTGCAACTTCTAATCTTATCAATGATCCACCTCCAGCTTCATTCATAGCTTCATTAGTTGCACGTATAATAGCTTCTACCGAAAATACAAACATGAGCATAATTATCGATATAAAAAATAATTAGTACTGCTAACTTACGGGTAGTAAAAATACGTAAATATTCAGCTGAAAGGATCAATGCTTCTTTTCCCACTAAAAATTATGAAAGGATTTATTTCTTATGGTATAATCAATCAACAAATAACGTTACAAACGGACCTTTTGTCTTTGGGTTCTTCCAAGAAGTTTTGAAAATATCGTGCAATACTTTCTAAATTACAAATATATACGAATAAGAAATTTTAAAACGTTTAAAAACGAAGTATCGACCTATGAGCTCTTACAGTATTAAAGGTAAGTATCTCTTTTTCTTCTTGTGAGGGCATTATGATAACGCGTCCAAGATATACAAAAAATTTATCAACTACCGCACTCTACCGCAGCAAAGTTATTTTTATAACCTAATTTCTAATTGGTCCATATACTTTCACGTGATGGTTTTATACGTTCATAGATACATTAATTCTCGTTATTATTACTTTATTAAAACAAAAAATGAGTAATAAATAATTATATACTTTAATATTATACCATTAATATTCTTCTAAATTTTAATTAAAAAATCAGTGTTCAGCCAATATATAATAAAATCTTTGATTGGTACGTGTAATACAACATGCAGTAAATTTGTAGTAAATTTACGAACTTAACTTTATTATGACTTTAGAAATCCATATCCACACCAACACCGCCAGTACCCCCAACTGATGTATTAACAGGTTCCCGAGTAGGTTGTTGAATACCTTGCACAACTTGTGGTTCTTGTTCGACCATTGATTTTTGTTCTCTAGGTATTACCAAGGCTCTTGCTCGACCCAAATCTTCCTGTTTAATCAATTAATAATTTACAAGATAAATTTTCTATATAAAATATTAAATAACTCGGAATTTATTTATGTACCATGAATTTTGTTCTAAGGTAACCAACTTCCGTAATTAAGTCATTCAAAGCTTTCGCTACCATAGCTTCAGGTTTTGTTTCATTGGTTGTTTGAACTCTTATGATCACATTATGTTCTAATGGGTGTGGAATTTTATAACCAGCAAAAATAACTTGTGGCTCTTGTAACAATTTGCTATCAGAAAGAAAAAGAAAGTAAACCAGTTAATTATATTATAAAATAGAATTGATAATAAAACACTGACTTACTGTCTAATTACGTTTCCCATAGTATGATCTTCTCTAAATATCTCAAAAGTCGCCGCATTTTGCACTTTTGTATCTGGTGTAATCTTCATCCTATGAAGTATATGATTATTTAAAGTGTCAATTATTAAACAGAAATATTTTATGATGTCTATCTATAAATTTTTTACTCCAGAAACAAAAGTTGAGCAATTGATCAGTTCTATCAAGTTTAAAGATTGAAAAGTTTCTATGAACACTATGAATAATTTGATAGATCTATCAAATAATGTAGTTATTCTTGGACAACTTGCAAATTACGGATTGATTACGAACTTTTGTGAGCCCGGAGGCAAATAAAATACATCAAACCGATCTGGAGCATTCATTTTCGAGAACTTTTTAGTTGAATAAAAAAAAAAATTGAAATAAAAAATAAAAAAAAAATCGATATAATATTTTATTGTTTTAATTATTTATTGATCTGCATGATGTCATGCACAGGTTAAAACTTTTATCAGGGGTAAATTTTACCCCAGTAAATAATATTGCTCAATTATCTATGTATTTTATAAACGTGATTTAAGTGGATATGGATGTGGTACTAAAGCATCAGATATATCGCCCCACCATTTATCACAATTTTCTTTATACCAAGCAACTAATAAACCCACGCACAAAAGGAAAATAAATGTTAAAAATTTTTACTACCTTTAAAAGAATATAAATATCTCAACTTACTTGTCTTTATTATTCCATAATTCCAACTAATTTTAGGTTTCCAGCCTAATTCTTTTTTTAATTTAGTATCGTCAACAGCATATCTGAGATCATTAAAAGGTCGGTCTTTTACAAATTCTAAATGTTTTTCTTGTTCTTTTTCATCATTAATGTTAAATTGCTTTAATAATGTCTTAGCTAAGTCTAAATTTGATATTTCAAAATCTGATCCGATATTATAAATTTCTCCAATTTTACCTAAATTTAATATTAAATCTAATGCATCAACTAAATCTCCCACGTACAAATATTTGCGAGAATTTGATCCATCTCCATGTATGAAACTTAATTCCGGAAAGGATGGGATAATTTGAGTTAAAAAAATAAAATAAAAAATAAAACAGAAAAAAAAAAAATAAATGCTCTGATAAAATCCTACCTACCACTTGCCATCATTTATAAGACTACAAATGAATTTTGGACAAATTTTTTCGGGGTATTGATATGGTCCATAAATATTACTACTTCTAGTAATAATAATCGGTAAACCAAAAGATTTATGATAAGCTTGAACCAAATGTTCGGCTGCAGCTTTTGTAGCAGAATAAGGATTTGTAGGAGCTAATATTGATTCTTCGCGACAGTCAGGAACTGTTTTTGCTACTTCACCATACACTTCATCAGTACTAACATGTATAAATCGGTTAATATTATGCATTTTTGCTGCTTCTAATAATACATGTGTTCCTACAACATTGTTTTGGATAAATTCAAACGAATTACCAAATGAATTATCTACATGTGTATGTGCTGCTAAATGATATATTGTATCTATTCTTT
The DNA here is from genome assembly GCA_003833135.1 of Oehlia diaphana. Classification (NCBI taxonomy): domain Eukaryota; kingdom Fungi; phylum Glomeromycota; class Glomeromycetes; order Glomerales; family Glomeraceae; genus Oehlia; species Oehlia diaphana. Next base: position 16,887 of record QZLH01000851.1, on the reverse strand, counting down.
TTTCTTTTAATATAGATGTTACAAGATCAAACGAAGCTATGTCACCCTATTCAAACAGGGAAACGTTAAAGTTTTGCTTAAAGATAATAAACAATTGGATTTATCTTTTACCTCTTTAAACGAATAATTTGGCATATTCTCAATCATTAAAAGATTATTTAAACTGGCACAATATTCTAGTTTATCGACTACCGTAACATTAAATTCCGGATATAATAAAACCAATTTACGGGCCAAAACAGATCCACTATCAATAAATTAAATTTAATTCGATTTGTTGGAATAAAGAACAAATTATAATTACAAATGGGTATAATGAATAATATAGTTACATGAAACCAGCACCGCCCGTAACCAAAATGTTCTTGATATTTTGATTAACACGTTCAACACGCATTCCGATATCTTCAAGATCTGATTCTGGTATTTTACTAATTATCTTGAGCACATTTGGATCAGTAAACCTTGAACTTATATCCATACTATTAATAAACCACTAGTAAAAATTAGCATTATTAAGAAAATAAAAAAAAAAAAATAAAATGTTCTATAAAATCTGACATTTTTAGCCTAATAATAAATGTTAAATTACGGTACGACAATCATCCTAGAATCACGTGCCGACTGATTTTTTGATATATAGTAAAAAAAAAAAAAAAAGAAATCTGAAAGAAATTCTCCCGAAATGTCCTTTTTTAAATGTCGCGTTTTAAACATTTTTCGATTAAATCGATTAAATAAAATTTTCTTAAATAGTTCAGTGATAGTTAGACATAATTTTTTGGTTCGCAATAATTTTAATACACGTTTAAATATTCGCACATATATTTCACTAAAATCCATATTTTCTCGTCAAAATTCTACGCTTAAACCAATATCAATTACAAAACCAATCCTTTCCCAGGATAATCTTTTCCATTCCTTATCAGAATCTCCATTTGAAGATCTTCGACGTCGTTATAAACAAATATGCGTATACGGTTCTTGTCCGGTATGTTTATCTCAAGATAATGAAGTAAAAAACAAACCAAAATATGAATGTCCAGATTGTGGATATCCAACACATTGTTCGTTAGAACATTATCTTCAAGATAAAGAACAACATAAAAATTCAGGAACTTGTTCAATGTTAAGACAAGCTAATGAAGATGAACATGATTTAAGAAGTGGTAGAACAATGATTGAATTCGACTTTCCAACATCACAACCACTTGATGAACAAGTTAATATGTTAAATTGGGATTTATTTTTTTATACACGTGGATTTCCTAGTATGGATAATGATAGATCTGTTAGACATGTGTCAAAATTATTAACATATCCTATTACGATAGCATCAATATTACATGAATATGGTCCTTATAATATTAAAAATCGGTTAACCGATGAAGGGTTAAAATCTTTAACTGCTTTAAGAACTATAATATATCCCAAAATTATTTCACATGATATTAAAACCCAAAAACCAACGGAAATTATTCGAATTTTTGTGTTGGGAGCACGAGCGGAATCTTTATTACCTCTTCATATTTATTCTCAATTATCCTACTTATTCCCTTTCACTTATTTTCATATTTATTTCATTGGACCTGAATCAATACCCGGTAACAATAAAACATTCCCCACGCATTCAAATTATACACCACAACTTTCATTTACATGGACATCATCATTTTATCATGATTATCACGATTCATTAACACCCTTTGATCCATATACAGATGTATTCTTTCTCTTTTCTCCAGGAATTTCACAAACAAACACATGGCATGACACAATAATTAAATTATTACAAACCAAATGTGCTATATTTATTACCGGATTTGATCAAGAAGATTTACATAGTGAAGTAAGTGCTATAGAAGAAAAAGGTGAAAAAGGTGAATATGAATTGGATTGGCTATTAAGACCTGGTGAAAACGTATTTAAAAGCATGAAAAGAGATATTGATTTAAAAGATGTTAGAGTCGGTGTTTGGACAAATTGGGGGATTTTTGGAATAAGAGGAAAGAAATATGATGTTATAATTGAAGGTGATAAATTACCTGAAGAATAATAAAGTTAACCTATTTATTTATTCATTAATAAATTTTTGTAAAAATATTTATAACCAATAAATTAATATGCACTGAATAAAATGAATGAACTTATAATTATGTCAATAAAATTTAATTTGGTTTGAAAGAAAAAAAAACCAACCATATTTAGCGACGGCGTGTGTACACACAATCCTTAGCCAGGTCCAACCTAAAAAAAAAAAAATGAAAAAAATAAAATAAACATATTTATTTATATATATAAAATATATAATTTTCTTATTATTATATTATTAGTTACCTTTGGGATATCATAATGTTCGGTCATTTCTTCTAATTTTCTATTTAGTTCTGCCACACGTTCTTTATGAGATCTACGCGCTGCCTTTTCTACCTTTTCATCCAACTAATTATTTACAAGTAATTTTCCAAGGAGAAAAAATGATTAATAATTAAAAATAAATAAATGACATTTCATAGTACCTCCCTCTTTACCATATTAAGAAAATTAATTGCTCACCCTCTTTCTCTGAATTTCTTCAAACTTTAATTCAGCTTCAGTTTTAGTAACGACCCGAATAGGATTAATTTTTTCTGATGATGCAGAATCATCACTGATTAAATCTTTAGCATAAGATTTAAGTTTTTCTTTATCTTTTTTCGTTTTCTTCTTTTTTCTAATAAAATACAAAATAAAAATTATTAATTTAGATCAATAGATCTAAAGAACAGAATGTGTATAAAAAAAAAAAAAAATACTTTTTTATTTTATTTGTAATTCCAGAGCCTCCTTTAAGCTTTAAAGAGCCACCTGGTACGTTATCGTATAAATCCGACATTGATTATTATTCGTTCCGGTATTATTCTTAAAGAGAGAAAAAAATTTAAAAATAGTTTTGGTTAAATGAAAGTGAAACAAATAAATTTAAATTGGCATTTATAAAATCAGGTTTTTTTTAAACATTACACAAATTTGGGAATAGATGTCGTGGAACAATAAATAATTGCTGCGTGGCAACTCACGTTTTGCTTCGCTATCCGCTTTGGCTTATATCAGATATAGTTTACTTAAGCCTTCGATTATAAGTAAATATTGATATATATTTTATATAATAAATATTACCATTACATTATCTACCAATCTAAATTTATTTATTAAACAAATAAATCCAAGTGCTAGGTAAATTTTTATTTACTAAAACAAAAATAATTTAAATTTTAAAATCTCGTGGTCATACATTTTATTTATAGAATATTCTTAGGACATTTTTATGCATTTTATTATCATTCGTAATTTAAAAGGAAAATATTTATCAAAAGATATCGTAATTGGTAATTAGAATTTATATAAAAATTAGAAAATTGATCCTAATTTAGTCAATGTGAAAGCGGTAACCGAAATCTACAAATTTGAAAAATAGTGTAAGCAAATTCAACGTAGATCAAACATGTATTATGAACAACAAATATTGAACACAGATTTTTTTTTTTAAAAAAAAAAAAGACAATTTATTTATTTATACAATATAAATCTTTTTTTTTTTTTTTGACCGAACCCTGAAGACAAAAAAAAGATTAATAATTTTTTTTTTTAAAAAAAAAGTGGATATGTTACCCCTGAAAATTATCAATATAAAAATATCCGGGGAATGCGTATGTTAACGGATTAATATTTACGCCTCCAGATGTCATTTATATATATACGGTGCGCCCCGCAATTTTTTTCAAATCTATTGGAAACATTTTTTCTTAATACAATAAATTATAACATAATGTTTATTTAACAATGTTGTAAACTGTACAATTTAGGAAATCTTTTATAAACCAATCAGCTTTGATCTCTTATATTGTATGAAGTGTGGACGAAACTTAAAGTAAAAAGTGTAAAAGTGTAACGTTATGTTAACGTTAGTGTCTAACTTAATCAATATTGATCTGATTATTTCTAGACGTTGTACAAACTTGATTTTTTTGACATTAGACTTGAAGATTTGTTTATTTCCGGCGTCCTTTCCTTATTTCAACTGCTGTTGTTTTTTTATTTCGGTAGTAATATTCAATAAATGTCGTATTTATAAATTTTTTTTTTTTTTTGGATTTTTGGGCTTATTTATGATGTGTCTCGAAACGGGTTACATTGTTCTTTGACTTTCCTTAATTATTCTTTCCCCCTTTCCTAGTTTTCTCCCTTTGGTCCTTTTTTTTTCCTTCAACATCATTTATATTACATCATTTTTACTCTTTTTTTTTTTTTTTTTTTTTTTTTTTCCCTTTTTTTTTTTTTTTTTTTTTTTTTTTTTTTTCTTTTTTTTTTTTTTTTTTTTTTTTTTTTTCCTTGTCCCGCTTTTTTTTTATTATTATTTCACCTATTTACCGAATATTTTCCTCATTACAAGTAAAAAGTAAAAAAAGTAGATAAAAGTTTCCTTCTCACCTTTAATATAATATTCTTAAATCTCGCTTTTTTTCACTTTTTACTTTCCCCTACATCACCACTTTTACTCCTCTTCCTCAATCTCACATCTCGAAACCTTTAATCCTGTTTAATAAAAAAGGACTAATAAATAAAAATAAAGAGAAAAAATGAACCTTTTACCAACCGAACTATTACATTATATTTTTTGTCTTCTTGGCAAGGACCAAAAATCCATATCTTGTTTATCAATAGTATGTCGTAAATGGCATGCTATCACTTTACCAATAATGTACTCTAGACCTCAAATAACCCGTATAAATAATTTTCATAAATTCCTAAAGATTCCAAATAGTTCTGGATATTTAGTACGTGAAATTGATTTATCAGGTTTATCACATAGATGGTCAGAGATCACTGATACTGATATTATTGCTTTGGTTAATTTATGCCCAAATTTAACTTTTCTTGACATAAATTTTTGTCAACAACTTCATGATTCAACACTTATTCATATAGCAAATCATTTGGGTTCAAATATTACTACTCTTAATGTTTCACAATGTCCAAAATTTACTGATGTAGGATTTTCCGCTTTGGCTCGTTCTTGTAAAGTTTTAACTTCTTTAGATTTTTCTTATACCGATATAACTGATAGCGCTTTATCAAAATTTGCTTTAACTTGTCCTACTATAAGATGGTTAAATTTAAAATATTGTGAATTAGTAACTGATTTAAGCTTAGATGAATTGAAAAGATGGTGTAAAGAATTAAGTTTTTTAGAATTAGAAGGTTGTTTTGGTGTTATAAGAGAAGTTGGTGATGAAGATATTTGGGTGACCGAAGAAGAAACTGATGATGATGATGATGACGATGATTATCTTGATCTTGATAATTTATAATTTTGTTATTAATTAACGACAAGATCATTAATCATTCCAAGATGTTGGACTGAATGAAACAATGAAGAGGATATAATAGTATTGGTCCATAATAACCAGTAATGGTAGGTCCAAATCTGATTTTTATTCTTTTACGAAGAGAATTTGGATTTTGGATTAAGGACAGAAAGGAGAAAAGTAACAATTATTAGCACCACTCCATTATTTATCGCGGGTGTATTATAGACAGGGAAAACAAACGAAAAAAAATTATATATATACACACACACACACGCACACATATGTATATTAGCAATTAATTTAAAGGATATGTTTGATGTGAATAGAATAGTTGGAAGGGGAGAAATTTATTGCATTTTTTTTTGCATTTTTTTGCATTTTTTCTCTCATTTTTTTTTCATTTTTTTTTTCATTATTCTTTTTCCTCTTTTATTACTTTATTATTATTATTTTTTTTTTTGGTTATTCTTAGACAAAATTTTGATAAAAATGGATTTTTACAATCGGACCTTTACAAAACTATTTTATATATATTTTTTCATTATAATATTAATATATTAATAGTAATTATAGTAATTAAGTTATTTTTTTGTAAGTAGTTGATTTGATTATCTTTCTCTTTTTTTTAGTTTTACTTTCTTGTACCTTTTTTTTTTTCTTTTCTTTTCTGTATTTACAATTTCACATTTTTTAATAATATAATAATAATAGTAATAGAAATAAAAAATTATAATAAAATCATTTTTAATTCATTATTTAATAATAGACTTAATTCAAATATTAGTATTATATACAAAATTTGTAAATCATTTGATTTTATATATAACATTTGGAAATATTAGAAAAATGTAAATTTTTTAATAATTTCTTCTTATAAAGTATTGAATTTTTGCTACATTACTATCACATACTTGTATTTGGATTTTTATTAAGAAAATACAAAAATTATTTAATATATTTAATTTTTACTTATAAATGCAATATATAAATTCAATATATTATTATTAATATATTATTATTATATACAAATAATTAACAATAAAAAAATTTTTTTAAAATTAGTACATTTTTTCTTTTTATTTTATGATAGATAGGTATAGGAAAACATATCTTTAACAAAGAATCAATAGATATATTTATCAATACTGAGAACGCTGCTAGTGGTATTTTCAAAGCAACAGTAGTAATAGTAGTAGCAACAGTAACAGCAACAGCAGCAGCAATAATTGTGATAAAAGAAGAAGAAAAAAAAATAGAAAAAGAAGAATAGAAGAGGAAATAAAAGAAAAAATAAAAGAAATAAAAGTAATACTAATTATATTATTATGAAAATCTTCTGACTATTTCACAGATATTACCCTTATTTTTAACTTCTATATGGTTATATGTTTAAGAAGAAGTTCTTAAATTGCTTAGATAGTCTATTCAGTATATAATTACTGCTTATATTTGCCCAGTTTTTTAGAATATATAGAAAGTAAGTAACGAAAATTGGTAAAGTAAGTAACGTAAAGTCACATGATCCATTACGTTACTTCTCTTATTTAAGGTATGGAGCATAAATTTTTTTGGTAAATACTTTACGTTACTCCTTATATTTGCCACATGATCGCGTCATGTTTATTTGTTTATTGAATCTTATTTCAGTATAGGTTTGTTTTCTCGGTTCTTTCAGTCTTAACTCTCAAGGTATTTTTCTTTTCTTTTATTTTTATTTCTAACTTACATTCTGCATACACTTTGTTTCTTACTAACTCTATTTCATTATTTTTAGATCCTTTAGTCCTTCTGGTTCTGCAATTAAAATTCAGTTATTTTTCACTTTACATTTTGTTTCTTACTCATTTTTTATTTTTTATTTTTATTTTGTTTCTGTTTCATATTTCGTTTTTCACTAATTTATTTCATTTTTTTTAGATATTTTAGTTCTTTCAGTTCTACAGTTAATAAAGAAAGGTATGTTTTTTATATTTTTTTTTTATTTTTTTATTATTTTTTCATTTTTATCTTATATTTCATTTTTTACTAACTTCTTTTTTTTTTACTTTATGGTTTATTTTTACTTGGTTTTTTATCATTACCCAACCTCCTATCATGATCATTTTTTTATTTTTTATCTCTCATCATTTTTCACGTCATATTACTTCTCATTATTCGTCTCCCTTTATTTCTATTTCATCTTTTCATTTCTTTTTCTTTCTTGTTTACTTCGCATTATTTCTTTTTGTCTCTTTCATTTCTTTTCATCTCCCATCATTTCTTTTCGTTTCTCATCACTCTTTTTTGTCTTCCATCACTCTTTTTTATCTTCCATCATGTCCTATTAATCCTTTTTGTTTCCTATCATTTCTCATTGCTCTTTTTTACTCCCTTTCATTTTCTATTACTTTCCATTACTCCATTGTTATTTCATTTTTTTATTAGCATCTTTTCTCCTTGATCATATTAATTTACTTATTTTTTTTATTTATTGTTATTGTTTTTTTTATTTGTATCACTTCATTAAAAATTAATACAGTGATTTTTTTCTTTAAAATCGAAAATGTGTGACTTAAATAGGACCCTGGATATCTAATATAAAGGTCATAATGGACTTTTGGCCAAAAACACCCCTTTTTGCTAAAATTTAAAAAATCATTTTTTGTAAATATCTCAGCATCTAGTGATTCAATTTTAATGAACATT
>QZLH01000850.1:27008-48239 GCA_003833135.1 Oehlia diaphana | reverse complement strand
TATAGTAGTTTTTTGTTTATAATTAGATATTTAATATGGTAATAATTGTTAACAAAAAATAACAAAATAATATTTATAATAATGTATGATTTGACGTTTGAGTATAGAATGAAATTTTCGAAAAACTTCAATATTATAAAAAAATGGACAATTGTAATTATGATTATTTAATAAAAAGATAGATAATTATTCGGGAAAAAATTCTTATATTTAATTTTAGTGTGGAAAAAAAGATCTAAAATCTTAGATAATTGTTTATTATTAATTTTGGGCTATATATAAATAAAATAATAATTTGTTTTATTTAATTGTTTAGATTATTTGAAAAAAATAATCTTTCGTAACTGTATGTTGATCATGTGACTTCTGACGAAAAATAAGATCTAAAATTAATTATAATTATACCATTTATTTTATTTATATTAGAATTAATTTAAGTTAATTATTGTATTGTGATATATTTATTATAAAACTATTATAAATACTTAGTTTGCAGTACTTATGAAATACTGTAGAATAAAGTTGGTAAAGATCAATAATTACAATTATCAGGATTAAAAAAAAGCTTTATTTTGAGCTAATTTTAATATATGATTGTACTAACCAATGAATTCAGTTTTATGATATATGCATACTAGTCTTATGCTTATGTTATGTAGGGTCGGTAATGATAATATATTGAGAAAAAAAATTGGATACGTAATTAAAAATATGTCGTTGTCAATTATTGTAATAATAAATCTCTTCATATATAATATTTTTTTCTTTTAGTAAGCATCATTGAATTTTAATGATAAAAAATTTACGATAAATTTTTTTATGACGATACATAATAAATAATTCAAAAGATTTTTTTAAAAAAAAATGACATTGTAAATTATGTATCGTTCATATAATATTCATAAATTATAAACCATTTTATAGTTGTCAATAACGAAAAAAATTGGTTTGGGCAATTTTTTTTTTTTTCATAAAAAATCATTTTTCACCTAAAAAATATTATTAGAAAAAATATTAAAATATTTATAAAAAAATCAACAAACAATTATTTTCAAAGTAAGATTTAATAAATTTAAAATTTGGTCCGATTTGAAATCATAAAAACAATTTACATAATAAGAACAAGATGAATTGTAAATTCTTGACGGTAAAGATTTTTTTAAAATAATAAAATAATTATTTTAGAATTACTAATTTACTAAATTTTATCAATAAATTATAATTTTATTTCTAAGAATTTTTGTTTCGTTCCTATATCCTGTGAAATCTAGTCTGGATCTTTAATTGTAATTTCACATATTAGATCAAATTCCTATTTAATTTAGTAACAGGGCGTAACTCTGAATGAAAATGAGTTGTATTTGTTTCGTTTCTTTTTCTCTTTCTTTTATTTTTTATCTTTATTTTTGAATTATTTAAACTCTAAATCTATAGTAAGACATCTTCAATTTTTTACATATTTTGTAATTCATTATAACTTTAAATATAAATTATTAATTTTTTTGTATAAAACTTAATACATAAAACCCAAATAAAATAAAATGTAATTTTAAACTGTTATATACTTTCTATAATTAATTTCTGTTTCGCATATCTTTATCAATCAATAGAAATACTAAAAATAATAATCTCTGAGAAAATTATCTTTATAACTAAATTAACTATCTAAATCTAAAATCTATATTTATTTCTGTGATTACAATCTAACTAAATTTACTTTCGTTATTAAATATCAATTGCTTGTGATCATTTTTTCAAGCGTTACCTGTTTTTTCTAATTCTAATAATTTCTTTGATTTGCTTTTTCTATATTTTTTTTGAGTTTTGTTCGTTTTATCATCATTTTCTTTGTAACTACGACTATGTCCAATCGCTCTTTTATCTCTACCACTAATATTATTTAATTTTTCTCAACGATAATTTTAAATAATAGTTCTTAAATTATTAAAGCATAACTCCCATAATTCTTTTACCATTGTTTCATCGCCTGATCACGACCTAAAATAATTGATTGTAATAACTCTAGTATTTTCTTATCTTGGTGTTTCTGTTTTGAACTTTCTTCATAATCTACAGCGTTAAAAAACCAACATTCATTATCGAACTTTTATTATCTTCACAAATCCATATGTGATTCCAGTCTTCAATCTCTCTATTACATCTTATATCGCTCCGTCTATCATATTATTTCCCGTTCATACAATATTTTTAAAACCCCTATCAAAACTATCCTCCTTGTTACATTGAAATTTGTTATAAACATTTCTATTATTAATAAATTAAATGTCTCCGCAATCTATTTCATGAGGACTAATAATACCAAAAATATCATTTAATAGCGCACAATGCAATATTTCATTTTCATATTTAGCAATTGTACCTTTTTTAGCCCAGTTACGAAAATTTCCTGAAATTAAAAAAAAAACGTGAATTCTTGAACTATTATATTAGTTTTAAAGTATAATCCATTAATAAGTAAACGTTAATTTTTTTTAATATCGTCTTCTAAATCCTTCTTATATTTCTCTATGTAGGCAAAATTATGGTTTTTTTCTACCTCGATAATATTAATCTTATTAATTTTATACTATTTAATCATTCTTCAATAAAAGATAACTCGACCATGTATTTATTATCAAGACGTCATCGAATATTTCTCTCACTTATAAAGTTAATAATAATTCTCATTATCTGCTCATCTGTTGTAATCGTTACATTACTATTCGAAGAATTATTAATATTATTAATATGATAGTGTGCAAAATGGTGTCAGCCATGAAAGCAGTCGTGTTGAATGTCAAATTTTCATCTATTTTTTCATCACTTGATCGTACATCGTCTTTATTATCTTACTTCAATTTTATAACCAACTTCATTTCTTACTAATTCTAGTCTCGTTAGTGAAGCATCGTAAAAAATACGCCATAATATTAGTGACCAAATCTCACCTTGGTCTAAACCGTCCCTTACATAATATTCGCCCGTAACTTCTTTGTTTACAATAACTCTATTAAATTTGTTAATGATATCCATTACTATATTAATGAGTTTTGTGGGAAGTTTTAAGCATAATACTACTAACAGAATCATAGACCTCTGAAATGTCCATTAGTAAAATTCATTGGCGTCTTTATAATTCCTTGAATAATTTTAATTGATTTAAACACAGAGTTGTTACTCAAAGCCGCGTAATTATTAGGATTAAGAATTACACTCCGATAATATTGCGTCAAGTCTTTTCGTTAAAATTTTTATCATTAGTTTTCTTGCTGTTTCAATAAGAGTTATCGGACGCGTTAAATTTAGATCCTTATTCCAATCTTCTTTCTTCTCAATTGGATACATCATTCTCTAAACACTCATTAATTATTAATATTAAAAGCGATTTTGTAGTATCTTTAGCTTTTTCCAAAATACATTCGTTATACCACTACTTCCCGCTGCGGGTGCTGCCTTATTATTTTTTGATAAACTAACTATTTTTTGTTGTTATAAACTAATATTTAAAATAAATTATAAAAAATATCGTTACTTGTGTTGTGCATAATCAGAAGGATCCCAAAAAGAAATTGAAATTGACGTAAAATATAGTTCACTCTGGACAATTGCCGCTATTAAATTTTTACTAATATGGTAGGAAATTTTATAATCAAAATTATTTCTTTTAAACAACAAACAAGAGGATAAATTTAATATGAAAAAAAGAAGAGTTAATTTTATCAAAACTTAGTAAGGAAATATTAAAACAACGAATTATTTCTGCAAAGCAGACAAATCTTGATTTAAATTAACCAAATATATGTGTAACACAGTAATAACCAATAAATAATACAAGTACTATTAAGTATTTTTACGCTTAATTAATTTGAAAATTATCCCTACAAAAAAAAATTTTATCCATAATTTCTGTAAAAACTCTGTGAATATGATCTGTTTACGGAAAAAATAACTAAAAACCTAAGCAACTTGGATAATTTCCATGTTTTGAGGCTATAAATTCCGTGCATTATTCACATTTGGTGTTCTAAAGGTTTTAAGAAAATTGGGTTGACGCATCTTAGTGGTCCAAGATCTTTCAATATAATATCATGACATGATAAGATGAAAATAAAAAAAAAAATTCTATAATTGTAAGCATAAAAATGAGAGTTCTTATATACTAATAATTAAATAAACAATTAAATTCCATTCGGACATAACATGGAATAAAAAAAGCACGGAATAAATGTTCGATATAAAATACGAAAAAATTCGTTATGGTGTTATCGAATTTTTTCGTTACAAAGTATATAAAATTATAAATTCATTTATACAAAATAATATACATTTGCAATTGCTTCACAGTATTTTAAACTATAAAAATCATCCTTATTAATTGGTCGCATTCTATCACCTTGAAATACACTATCATCTTCTTTAGCTTTCTTTTTCACATTTGGATTATGTGCAATCATATAATAGACAATGAATGAAAGCATATTTGCGGACTATAAAAAAAGTAATTGTTATTATAACTCAAGTTAAAGAACATTACATTTATGTTAAGGCCATTCCAAACTAATAATTAGTTTAACGTCCTTTCTGGCTGAAAAATTTGAGGGTGGGGGGGGGGAAGGGAATAATTTAAACATATTAAAAATTTCGAAAGTTTTCGGTAAAATCGGAAATATTCGGTACACCCATTTCAGAAAAGAGAGGGCCAGAGGGGGCTTTAAACATATGTGAACATATATCAATATGTCATGTGTTTAAATTATTTTAAACTTTTCAAAAATAGGGGGGGAGGACGTTAAACTAAAATTAATTTGGAATGGCCTAAACTTCGATGATTTAAATCGCAAAAAAATAAAATTACTCTAAAAATTTGTAAGTTCCACTAAATTCCTTCAAGTAAATTGACCCGAATTCGCTATCAGTCATAGATCTATTGGCTTCACCAGTTTCGATATAATTACCATCACGAAATGTATTTTTGTCAATTAGTTGTTTACGTCTCTTAATAATTTCATCCAGTTTTTGATTGGTAAAATCTATGTTTTGAAGTATATCATTTGCTATATTTTTATAATACGGAACATATCGTCGTATAAAAGGAGTAGTTACGGAAAAGAATAAATATCCCGTATGAAATTTACGAATTGCTTGAAATAGTTTCTCAGAATCTTCGACTCTCTCTGATTGATGACCAGATTTTTCATCACTAAGAGTATTAAAATAATTTGCCATTGAATAAGTTCTTTCCCCAGTTAATAATTTAATAATCATATCATTTTTATAATGATTAAACCAAATTAAAAAATCTAATTTAATTTTATTTTCTTTAATAGTTTCTTCTCTAGAAAATAACTTATCCCAATAACCTTCTAATTCATTGAAAAGTTCGTTTGTCCAATCAATAACTTCATTAGTAAATTTTGGTGACAAAATAGCTTGATTAATAAAATAACGATTAAATATCCAAGACTTAAAATTATTATTGTACGTTATTCCTTTTCCTTCAATTCCCAATTCTTTTAATCCCTTGTAATTTGGAGATCTCATCCCATGCGTACTTTTTGATAAGAAATCCTCAAGATATTCTGCTCGACATAATATTATACATCGCAAAAAATTATTAGTTTCATATATGCCACCATATTTCTCGTAACAATATTTATAAAACATTGTGGTATCTCCATTATACCAAATAATATAAGGAAGAGTACCAATTAGTGGGAACGGGAAAGGACCAGGTAAAGGATTAACACGAGTAAAATATTTGTAATAATAATATATCACATATAGCATAAAGACTGTACTTAAAAACGATAAAATAAAATTATTAATTTCAAAATCCTCAAGTATTTTAGAAATCATCTTAATCGTTTCTCTTTTCTTTAATTTTCTTTCTTTCTTTTTTTTTGTTGCTAAACAGCTACTTAAACTCCTTTAACTTAGTTTTTTCAGGATTATATATGTATATATGTATTTTTGTATTTTTTGTTGTAATTTGAAAATATATGATTCAATATGTGTGATCGTCATTTCACCGTATTTTGTAGTATATAAGCACCCCTTTTATTACACTTAATGCCAGTCAAGATCCTCATAATTCTGGGCAAAATCGCTATAATTCTGGCCAGGTGGTAGGGTTCCTTAATATACAGTGGTATTAACTACGTTAACGCTATCACGTGCAAGTGCATGACTTCTAAACTCGGGTTAGTTCGTACGTTAATCCTCACGGACGTCCCATGTGATTAAATTTGTTAAATGGGATTTTTTTCCTTAATCGATTGTCAGACTGGTTGCAGTATGATTTCCCAAGTGCCATTTTCCTGAAATCAATTTTTCGATTGACTATTTCCCGAACTGGATCATTTCCTAAAGCTGTGACAGGTTCAGCTGTATCATATCCTAGAGGTTGGAACCGACCAAAAAAGCCTTAACCGATTAATAATAGATTAACCAAGCCGAGGGCCCTAATCGATTAATAATCGATTAATATTAAAACCATTAAAAAAATTTTTTTTTGGCCGCAGATTGCACCAAATTGTTTTTGATCATACATTTAGTTATAGGAAAGTCTTATTTTATTATTATTATTATTAAAAAATTAATACAAGTTCGGAGACGTGATCAAAAATTCACAGCTCTGGGTAATTTGACTAGAATTATGGTTTGGATAATTTTAATCGATTAACCGTCTTAATCGATTCCAAACTCTGAATTTATTTTTATTTATTTATAAATAAATAAATAAAATAAACAATAAATAACATATCCAGTTTGTGGTTGACTATATTCGTTTCGTTACGTACAGCAAAACTTTTACAAAGATATAAATAAGTCTGACCTAAATGACTTAATTACATATAAACGTCGTTAAATTAATCACAAGACCTAATTCCGCAAAATATTCCGCAATCATAATGCATCATAACTCAGTCCTATTCAGTTATAAAAATCGTGTAACATAATATATTACGTGCCGCTGCGGTACATAATTTATTTAGAGATGACTGATATAGTACATGCATTTATTTAATTTCTTGGTTTAATTTCAACTAATAATTCGACACAAGAAATTAAAATACCGTTACACTTAGTTTTAATAGGAGAATTCATATCTACTAAATTAATTTCATATTTTCTAAACAATAAAACCATCAAACAAACTAATTCAATCACTGCTAACTTTCTTCCCGGACATAATCTTAATCCGTCACCAAACATGATAAAAGAATTTTTCTTTGGTTCAAAATTTTTATTCATCCATCTATCAGGGTTAAATTCATTAGGTTCTTCCCAATAATTACCATTATTATGAATAGTTTGAACATTAATTAGAAAAAATGTGTCAGCTGGCCATTGATATCCTGCTATTTCACTAGATTTATCAATATATCTTGTATTAAAGTGCACAATTGGGAGAATGCGAGCTGTTTCTTTTACAATTGCTTCGCAGTATTTTAAACTATATAAATCATCTTTATTAATTGTTCGCATTTTATCATCTTGGAATACACTATCAATTTCTTTTAGCATATTTTTTTTCACATTTGGATAATGTGCAATATAATAGATAATGAATGAAAGCATATTTGCAGACTATATTTGAAATTAAAAAAAGGAATTGTTAATATAATTTCAAGTTAAAGCATATTGCATTTAGTTAAAAATAAAACATAAAATTTCTCTAAACATTTACTTTGTAAGTTCCATTAGAAATTCCATCGAATAAATTGACACGAATTTCACTATCAGTCATAGATCTATTGGCTTCACCAGTTTTGATATAATTACCATCACGAAATGTATTCTTGATGATCATCGATGTCAACATATCATGAGGTAAGGGTTTATCCAATGGTGTATCTTCAATTTGTTGTCTACGTCTCTTAATAATTTCATCCAGTTTTTGATTGGTAAACTCTATACTTTCAAGTAAATCATCTGCTATATTTTTAAAAAACGGAACATAACGTCGTACAAAAGGATAAGTTATGAAAAAGAAACAATGTCTCGTATGAAATTTACGAATTGCTTGAAATAGTTTCTCAGAATCTTCGACTCTCTCTGATTGATGACCAGATTTTTCATCACTAAGAGTATTAAAATAATTTGCCATTGAATAAGTTCTTTCCCCAGTTAATAATTTAATAATCATATCATTTTTATAATGATTAAGCCAATCAATAAAATCTAATTTATTTTTATTTTCTTTAATAATTTCTTCTCTAAGAAATAACTTATCCCAATAACTTTCTAATTCATTGAAAAGTTCGTTTGTCCAATCAATAACTTCTTTAGTAAATTTTGGTGACAAAATAGCCTGATTTAAAAAATGACGATTAAATGTCCACGACTTAAAATTATTATTGTACGTTATTCCTTTTCCTTCAATTCCCAATTCTTTTAATCCTTCGTGATTTGGGGATCTCATCCAATGCGTATTTGATAAAAAATTTTCAAGATATTCTGGTCGACATAAAACTATACTTCGTAAAATATTATTAGTCTCATATATGTCACCATATTTCTCGTAACAATATTTATTAAACATTAAGGTATCTCCTTTAAACCAAATAACATAATGGAAAGTACCAATGAATGGGAGGGGGAAAGGGCCAGGTAAAGGGTTAATACGAGTAAAATATTTGTAATAATAATATATCACATATATTATTAATACTTTACTTAAAAACGATAAAATAAAATTATTAATTTCAAAATTCTCAAGTGGTTTAAAAATCATCTTATCGTTTTTCTTTTCTTTATTTTTCTTTCTTTCTTTCTTATTGTTAAACAGCTACTTAAGCTCCTTTAACTTAATTTTTTCAGGATTTTATATATTTTTTTTTGTATTTTTGTAGTTTGAAAATTATTTGTATGATCATTTGACATTTAATTCAGCACGTCATTCTAAATTTGATTCAATACTATGTGTGATCGTCAATTACACAATGGGGAAATTGGTTTTCACCTCTAATTAAATATTATCATCCCTTAACTGCATGTGGTAAATTTTGTTAAATGGGATCTTTTTCTTTAACTAATCGATAGACTGGATGCTGTATGATTTCCCGAGTATCATTTTGCTGAAGTCAATTTCCGATTCATTTCTCGAACTGGATCATTTCCTGAAACATTGCCATGGCTTTGAACGATATTCCGCAACTTCTTTACAGATTCAGCTGTATCATATCCAGTTTGTCAATTAATGTGGTTGGTTATGTTCGTCTCGTTACGTATATTTTCAATTTTGTGAAACCTCAAGTGAACAAAATATAAACAAACAAATTTAATCTTAAATAATATAATTACTTGTTGTTTAAATTATTCACTATTAATCACAAGACCTAATCTCGACTAACCCTATATATTACAGTTCTATCGACAGCATAGAATAAAAAATTACAACGTGTAAAATAGTACTGTACTGTTGTACATTACGTGCCGCTGCGGTATATAATTCATTTATACAGATAACATACATTTGATTTACATAAATAACAAGAGTTCATGTTTAAAGGGGAGTTAGGATTATAAAATGTAAAATATATGAGTAGTCTACTTTAAACTTGTTCATTTCTAATAAAACATAACATTCGAAATTATAATAATTATTTTTTGACCATAATCGAGTTAATTATGCAAATTTTTTAGTATCTTATATTGTTATTTTTTTGTGCAGCTTGGAATGTATTTCTTTTTTAGTTAGAGATTTTTTTAAAAAATAATTGTAGTGTTTTTTATTTTTATTTTACAGAAAATGTAAATGATTCGATAAATTCCGTGATATAAGGTTATTAATTCCGGAAATATGAGCCTTTTACGGAAAAAAAGGCGGAAAATAAAAAACGGATCGACTTTTTTTATAGGGTTATAACGACATCTCATTATAATGACAAAAATTTTTAGTCCCGGGCATGTCATTATTTATGACGGGCGGTACTTCTCGAAAAAATCTATTAAATTAGGAAAATTGTACTACTAATGCACTTAACGAAGAAATCCATTTTTGAAGGTTCTAGATATAGACCTACAACTTCGCCAATTAAGTAAACAAAATTTCTTACAAAAAATAATTCTTGTCAATCCACGCATGCTTTTTTTGCTATTAATTTTAAAATCTCATTAAAACACATCTAAAAATACGTTCCAAATCATCAAAAAAATCTTATTTCTGATATTTTCATTCTTCTTATAAGTTTTCCCTCATAAATAACTGATAGTTTCTACTTTATTTCAATTATATGAGCTGCTATGTTAATTTTAATGTTTAACTATTTAAAAGTATTTTATTTATAGTTGCTTTGAATTTGCACTCGATTCAAGATCTGCATCATGTGATTAAAAGTGCCGGCTGACATTATTTGTAATTTCAGACAGCACTAGATCACGTGAACAGTTTAAAAGTTTTTGTTAGAGTTACTCGAGTGCATGTCTAAGTTCTATCTTGAGGTACAATTCGTAGCAATATGTGTCCATAATTACCCTTTAATGTTGATAAATATTTTTTTCGTGAGAATCTACTATATAATCACGTCTATAAAATTTTTTAATATAGCTGTTAGTAATAATGATTGTTAGAATGTTAGAATAATTGCATAACAAAGATTAAAATTCCGATGATCATTTTCGAGTATGACATTTCACAATTGAGTCTACAGAAAGCGTGGAGTATATAATTATTCTATAGGACAATATACTATTCGTATCGGTTTCACAAATGTCCCGTTGTCCACCCGCTTGTCCTGTGAGTCGACGCATACAATACACATGTTACGTGCTTGATTTTTGATAAAGAAAATGTATCATGTTCATTATATAGATTGATTGATTGATTGTCCAAACTCTAAAGCAAATGTCACGTCGCGTTCTTTCCTTTTCCTTCGTTCTTCTCTTTCCTCTCTCTTCCCTTTTCCCTCTTCTCCCTTACTTTCCGTTGAAAGATAACATTTACTAGTGTTCGATTTTTTTCTTTTTAGGCTGTCCTTTTAGTCTTCCCAGACGTGACATTTCAGTAAGTTTTCATTTTTTTTTTCTTAATTTTTTTTATCTTAATGAAAGGGTTTTAACGTTCTTTTTTTCTTTCTTTAGATGGTTGCTTTTTAGCTCTTTTGACACAGAATCTTGGTGAGGAAATCTGGAATTCAGCCTCTATCTTCTTCTAATCCCCTCTTTAGGAAATATATTTTTTTCGAATCTAACGAAACTTTCAATTATTCCCTTTTTTAGATGGTTGATGACGTTTAAATCCAAACAAAAGACTGAAAGAACCTTCTAATTACCAGCAGTGCTAATGAAAAATAATGAAAAAAAGGTCTTATACGCGTAGAATTTTGGTGGACTACACCTTTATTAGACTTTTTTTTTCTTTTTTCTTTTAACGAACTTTGTTATAATACTGTAGTTCTTTTTTTATTTTGATAGACGGTCGGTTTTTGACTCTTTGGCTTTATTTATCTTTTTTAATGAAATGGTTATTTAAGATGACAATCACATGACATCAAATAATCAAACAACTAACCAACTTCTCTCTTATTTACATTTCGTTGTTGGTTCCTCAGATCCTGAGAGGTGGTTATCGGGGTTTTTTTTTAAAAAAAAATTTTTTAACAAAATGATCATTAATGTTTCGCTATTTTTCTTTCTTTATTTTAGGTAACCAGTTTCTCGAATCTCCTTGGTGGATTTTGGTAAAGATGGGAATGTTAATATACACAATACTTTATCATGTGTTATTTGATCACGTGCCTTATCGCTCATTATTAATTATTAAAGAGTTTACTTAATCATAATTATGTAGTGTGACCAAGTTCAATCTACTTCGTTCATACGTATGGGCACACGCATAGGTCATGTGACCAGTATATAGAGGTTAAAGTATTTGATTGTGTCAATAGTGCATCACCTATTAAAGGACACAATATATTAATCAGCTTCATGTTATAGTTATGTCAATAATTCAAGGCATGAACTCTACAATAAATATAGAGTTTTTGTAGTCGTAGTTTGCTTAATCACACTATACTCAGCTCTAGACTATATTGTAAAAGGAATAAGCGTCATTTTTCACAATGATTTTTGTGTTTGTCAAATACATACTATAAACCTATTCTTGTAATAATTAACTTGAAATTTATCAAATTTAACATCTGCCGTAATGTGTGTATTTGAGGGTAAAAGCTAAAAGGTCAAACAACGTTCTTAAATAGAATAGATTTGTAAATAAATTATGTAATATATGCTGTACTTACATGTTTATGAGCAACTGCAGCTTCTATTCACTATTGTATGTTGTTAATAATAGTGTAACCGCAGCTTCTACTATTGTATGTTGTGTACAGTACATTAGCTATTATTTTATATACCCGAATTTTTATTATATAAATTCATGTCTTCATTGGTAACGTAAGAAAGTAACTTTATTATAATCCTCTCTGCTTCTTTTACTATCATTATTTGTTATTTAACTTCGTTGCACATTAGCTTTTGATATTTTACGTAACTATTTGGTACGGTATGATAAGGGAAGTTCCCGTTTAATTTAAGTTCATTTTTGCGATAGAAATCTTCTGTTACAATGTTATGATAACAATCACGATAGGGTCATTCCGTTTATCATGCATAAACCTTTGTTCCGAAATAATATAATAAGATAACAATTTGAAATATTTTATTTGTATTACAAAAGAGATCGTACTGAATTTCGCACCGAATATACTTACTGTAAAGCAGTACGAAACGATAAAAATAAAAATAAGAATAAGAATAAGAATACGAACGTTTCTCCAATTTTTATGAACGAAATGTTTTAAGGAAAGTAAATCGAAAATGTTGAAAATGTTAAAAAGTTATAAACCATTGTTATATATGCAACTCAATTCACTTATTCGAGTGAGATAAATCGTATAGATTCATATAAATTATAGATCTGTAAAATGATGTAATGCTCATTATTTAACTCCTTAAAATGCGCCTTAGAATTTAGATCTTTGCGCAGTATAATTGGTTCATTTACTTCTAAAAAAAAAAAAAATATACATATAAGATATAGTTGCAAGTATAAACATTTGGGAATAATGGTCAACTTGCAAGCAGCATGCATTTAATAAACAAAAAAAGAAATAATCGAAGATTTAAACTATAATAAGTTTAAGTTAAATTTCATATAGAAGACTTAGATAGAAGTTTGGCGTATCTATCAAACAAAACAAACAGAATAAAAAAAAACAAACCTGACGTAAGTATAGTTTACGTATGCCTTATAATTAAAAAGTGAGCATCGGATTATTCTAAATTGTTCGGATTTGAAAATCTATCAAAAAAAATAATAATAAAATAAAAAAAGTACATTTAAAAATCATAATTCATTATAAGGATTTACACGGTTGTCAACAATTTAGGTAATTTATTTATTGATTATTTTAAGGAATGGCGTAAAACAATAATGTTAAACCTAAAACCCAAAAAGAATTTTAATACATATTACAACACATGATTATCAATCACTTTCTTTAAATATGCTAAGCATAAAAAAGAAAATGGCAAATTTAAAATGTTTGATGCTGCAAATATTTTTCTTTTTTTAGCCTATAATATTCATAAATCATTTTTTTATTATTTTTTTTTTTTTAAGAAAAAGATAAGATTATGATCTTTTTGATGTTCAAATTTCTT
Source organism: Oehlia diaphana (assembly GCA_003833135.1). Classification (NCBI taxonomy): domain Eukaryota; kingdom Fungi; phylum Glomeromycota; class Glomeromycetes; order Glomerales; family Glomeraceae; genus Oehlia; species Oehlia diaphana. The sequence continues at coordinate 34,571 of QZLH01000850.1, read as the reverse complement.
AAAATTTTTTTTTTTTTTTCATTGGTTCCAAAAATAGTTCTGTATAAAAAAGCTCATGCAAGTATTTGAAATTCAAGAAAATCGTTTTTTAAAAGTGTATTAGTAAATTTTTTTTTAGGGATTACCGAATAAGTCGTTTTGTTTTTTTTATTTATTTGTCTTACGCTATTTACAATTCCTCTATAAGGCAATCACGCGACGTCAAATAAAGATGAAATGCCCAATTAAAAATTCTTGTTTCAAATTCGTAATACATGGCGCTTGCCGTATTCTCCGTATTCCCGTTAAATTAAATGAACTACTTCTTGATTACGCCCCGGAAAGTTACGGGTTTTCATTTATTAACTTTATTTGTTCAAAAAATATGTTAATCACAAAAGAATAGGTCTAACCATGTTTCGGCGTAAATGATATCATAATAAATATCCACCGCGTATATAATATATATCCGGTATATATCCGGTTAGTTTTAGAATTCGAAAAATTATATATATAAATGCCATGTTTATTTAAAATTAGCAACTAGGTTTTTTTAAAAAAAAAAAAAAATTATTTTTTTATAGAGAAATTCCATAAATTCAATATGGTGGTCTCTCTTCAAATATTTTATTTTATCGCATTATCGTTCTTTCTCTCATTAGTGATAACTCCTTTTTATGTTTTTGAGCCAAAAACAATTCCATTAGAAGACTCATCAAATATTGAACTTCATGGAAATTTTCTTCATATAACAGATTTTCATCCAGATCCTAATTACGTTTCTAATGTTACTGCAAGAACAAGATGTCATGAAGTTTTTCAAGATACAAAGAGACCACAACATATGAAAAAAGGTATATCCGGTCCTTGGGGAGCTCCGGCAACCGTTTGTGATTCTCCCCTTAGTCTTATAGATACAACTTTTGAGTGGTTAGAAAATAATTGGAAAAATAAACTTGATTTTGTTATATGGACCGGAGATAATGCTAGGTAAATTTTTTGTAACCTTTCTTTTAAAAAAAAAAAAAAAATTTATTAATATTTCATGCGCAAAGCAAACATCATGTATTTAAATATTAATATTCACCTCTTATTATTTATATATGTAGGCACGATAATGATGATAATTTTCCTCGAAAACCAGAAGAAGTATTCATGTTAAATCGTATGATAGCTGAAAAATTTCTAAAAACTTTTGGTGATGAAAATAATTTTAGAAAAAAACATGGTCCACATTTCATTCCTATTATACCATCAATAGGAAACAATGATATTCATCCTAATAATGTCATTTCTTCAGGACCAAATGATGTTCTTACAATTCTTTATAATATTTGGTCTCCTTTTATTCCTAAAGGACAACATAAAACTTTTCTTAATGGAGGATATTTTTATACAGAAGTCATACCTAACAAACTTATGGTTGTTTCATTAAATACGTTATATTTTTATAAAGCTAATACTGCCGTTAATGGATGTAAAGCAGCAGATCAACCTGGTACAATTGAAATAAAATGGTTGAATGATATTTTGAAGAAAGCGCGTAAACGTGGAATGAAGGTTTATTTGACAGGTCACGTTGCTCCAAGAGCTAAACAATATACAAGATCATGTTATAGAAGATACGGAAGATTGGCATTAAAGTTTCACGATATGATATTAGGACATTTTTATGGACATTCTAATATGGATCATTTCTTCTTCATTGATGCCAAATCTATAAGGAGACGTACTCGAAGACGACGCAAGTTTCTCGTAGATGATGCAAATGTATACGATGATAAAGAAGAAGATATATATGATGACGATGATGACGATGATGACGATATCGATGATGATGATGACGATGATTATTACGATGACGAAGACGAGTATGAGGAAGAAGAGGAAGAGGAAGATGATGATAATGATGAAAGTCTTAAAATCAAAAGTCAAGAAGTTCAAAAAGATGACGATTGTGATGATGATGAAGAAAATGGAAAAGTTGAAACAAATGTTTATGATATTAATAAATATACGAGGAGACTTATTAATCATTACAATAAAGTTCTTCCGCGTTCTAGAGGATTCATAGAGAAAGAATATGCTGTTATACATATTAATCCATCTATAATTCCTACATTCTTCCCGGCTTTGAGAATATTTAAGTATAATACAACTGTGGTAACAAAAGGAGATAAAGTAAATAATAAAGAAGATACAATAGATGATGATGTCGATTCAACAAGACGACGTAGAAGAGATCGTTCCTCAGCCACAAACACTTTCTTGACGCCTTTAGGATATACACAGTATTTCATAAATCTCACTCATGCAAATTTATATCCAAACATTACACCAGAATATACAATTGAATATACTACATGGGACGACTATCATATGAAAGATTTGACCGTTTCAAGTTGGCTTCAATTAACACAAAAAATTGTAAGTCGTGGCTTAAGAAGTTCTTTATGGAAAAAAATTCAAGAACATTTAATGGTAGGAACGAGATCTTTAATTAGAAGAAAAAAGAAGAAACATTATGAACCTGCAGAAATTCGTGAAAAGGGTCCAGAAGATTATTTGGTTTCAGAACTTGCGTTTTAAAACCTTTTTGTAGAAAACTTTTTTTCCCTAATTGTAGATATTTATTTTTTATTGAAAAATCTTGTATATCTAAGTTTTTTTTTATATATAATAGAGTATTTAGAATTTATTTCAAGATTTTAATTCATTTATTACATTAAACTCGCATTGTATTTATATCACATTATCATATAGAAATTTTTAATTTCTTCAGATTTATTAATTTCATTTTTTACAAATGACATAAAGAATATAATAAAAAAACACATAAGTTAATCTTGAATCAAAAAAAAAAATTTAAAGAAATTTATAACGTGTACTTGAAAAGAAATTGGTAAAAGATTTGTATAGTCATTGTTATTTAATAATAATATCTGTTATTCTCGAATCAAAAAAAAATAAAATAAAATAAAAAATAACGGGAAGAAATTTGTACGTGTAGTTAGGATTTGTATAGGTAATCATTTTTTGTTGCGCTATTATATAATTTATATCTGTTATTCCAACATTTTTGACGTTTGAGATCTGATTGATATCATGTGATCTCGGATCTCATGAAGACACAATCTAACATTCCATATCGAGGTTTTTAAACTCCTGTAATCTACCCACTATGGGAATTTTTGATGTGGCTTATATTTAATCTCGAGACTCCACAAAAACAAATGTACAAGTATTTTTGTTTTGACCTGACTAACGCTGTATTTCCAGTAAAAAATCTCATCTTGATAGGCGATAACCGATATTATATTCACAATCAATTTTATAACTGCTTATTAAGTTTTTGTCAAATATCAATAAGAAAAAGTCAGAGAACAAAATTCGCGAATATGTGAAAATATGGGAATATACGATTTTGACGACGACGCGTGTCTTGTAGAAATATTGGAGACAATCAATTGGAAGGCGAGAAACTGCGCTCTGTTAGGAAATACTGCGAGTCACTACGCTATTGTGAACTGCGAGTTACTAAGTTTATAAGTCTTGGGGCTTTGAACCCACTCAAGACCTATCCCGTAACCGTTTTTAAAACTGGTTCACTATAAATATAGAATTGCTGCTTTGGGAGACCTAAAAAAAAAAACTCTATAAGCGGGTCTGATTTGTGAGTATATATTTGTCAGATTCTCGTTATTTAACTACAAAAATAGTTCATTACAATTATTACAATTCTATTTCTTTTTATAAGGAATTGTTAAGAGGTATTGCTTCAGCTGTTGATACGGAAATTGAAAGACGGGACTGAAGCAAGGGTTTCAACAAAAAAGACAAAGAATCGCTCCAAAAAAAATAAATGGAAGAAATAAGCGAACAATAATTTCCTTGCTACCGAGTTTAATCTGAATAGGTTTCTCAAAAAGACTCAATGTGAGTCATTATTAACATGATTTTAGTGAGAGTCTTGATTGTGAATTACATAATATTCAAGAGAAAAAGGTTGATGCAATGGAAAATCTTGGGTCAATGAAGAAAGAAATTTGATTGTTGATTGATCATAGATATCAAAATATATTTCATTTTACTATATTGGAAAATGATAAAACCTACATACGATGCGGTGTGGGCGTGTACATGCGTCAGAATAAAGAAAAAAGTACCAATTCAGGCGAATTTATGGTTTCAAATTGCATTACCATAACTTATTGATATACTCGTTTCTTAATCCTTTCCCTCCATCGATTCGATAACAATTCAATTAACAATCATTAGAATTTTCAAATATGGTGAGTTTTATTAATAATGTTTTGGTGATTTTTTTGATACTCTTTAATAATTTGTAATTTGATAAGAGTATCGGTCTGTTCTCTCATTCTAATAACTCTGATATTATGATATTAGGATAACCTTTTATACAAGGACAAACCGTGATTCATAGATCGAAAAAATTTAATTGAAAAAATCGAAATGAGTCACGTGATTTTCGTTTTATCAGCACGCGTCATGTTAAATTAAAAATCATATCACGTAATCGTGCTATACTTAACTATACTTACTATAAATTACTCAATTCTTACCACAATTCCAGGAATTCAAATATTGTCATACCGTAAGTTTATTTTTTTTTTAAGTAAAGTGTGTTTATTGTTATGGATGATTGTGCATTTTTTATTGTTGTAGTTTGTTAATTATAGCAGAATGATTTTCAGTAATTTATATAATAAAGGAAAAACATTTTTTGCTAAATTTATTTATTAAAAAAAGTTTTAAAAAAAATTATCTAATGCATCCCAGATATGTATGTGCGTCCCAGATATGTGAAATAGATTGAATAAAATTGGATTATTTACATAACAAACTAAGACATTTGTAAGAAATCCTGCTACTTTTAATCTTAGTGGAGCGGTTAAATAATTTTAAAATAAAAATAATAAAAAGAAAATTTTATAATAAGGGATATAAGGGATGAAAAAATTCGTTTATACCTAAATACCTAGAAAAAAAAATTTTATTAATAAGAAAGAAAATTTCGGCCGTTGTACCTTTCCGTTCACTTCCGTTCACATAAAATAAAAATAAAATTTACCATCGAGAGAATCCGATCCATCTTGTCTTTCAGAATGATATACTTCATCATCGTCGTCTTTATTATAATAAAATAAAAAATTAATTTAATAAATTTAAAATTATTATAATTATGATAAATACTATAAATACAGTCATTTTTACTTTACCATCAAAATCCGAACCTTTTGTTTGTGGTTTTGATTGATTTTTGTCATCGTTATTAACGTCTAATCAAATTAAAAAAAATAATGATCATTATTACGTTAATAAATTTAATAAAACAATATCTGATATTACAATATTAACATTTTTACTTACCATTCTTTTTCTGTAATTTTTTAAGCATTTTAGTGAACTTTTTATTTTTGGCTAAAAATTCGAAATATAAAATATATCAGATAAATCATTACTTATAAAAAAATCACCAAAAAAAAAAAAATATATATATATATAAAATAAAATTACCCTTAAAAATCTTTGATATGCTTTTATTGTTCTTATTGTTATCTTCTAGAAAAAAAAGAAGAAAGATAAAAATTAATAATTAAGAATTTAATTATACAAATTATACAATAAAAAACACTTACTATTATTATAGTCATGTAATTTACTATAAAATACTATAAAATAAAAATAATTTAATTTAATATTATCGTAATATATTAATATATTACCGTAAAAAAAAAATGTATACATATATCTATATTTACCTTTTATTTCATCTATTTATTTATTTATCATCAAAAGAAAATATTTGTTAATAATATTAATTAATATAATTGAAAAAAAATAATATATATTTATATATATTTACCTTCTGTTGCATTCCTTGGTTCAGGTAAATTTTCAAATTGATAAATCTTACTTGTAAATAATTTGCTACTTATACTATTACTTGTTTTATTTAATTTTAAATTATCATACATTTCTGTTTTAACAGAATCATCCGTTATACCTTGATAATATGAATTCATTTCTCTTATTTTTTTCATAAGTGTAAAAAGATCAGGTCTTTTTAATGGATTAGCATCCCAACATTGTTCCATTAAATTTTTATATTCTACAGGAATTTTTAATGTAACTTTTGGTCTTATACCATTAATAATATTAATTGCAAGATTATAATTATAACCATAATTTATATATGGAGGATGACCAGATGAAATTTCCCACATTAATATTCCAATACTATAAATATCAGATTTAAAGGTATAATCTTTTTCTTTAATAACCTCAGGTGCTATATAAGGAAGATTTCCATATATACATGATGAAGGTTTATTAGCAGGACCAGAAAATCCAAGATCACTAATATACCATTGATTATTAAGTTGTGAATATAAAATATTTCCTGAATGTAAATTTTTATGAATTGAATTTTCTTTATGAATAACATAAAGTGCTCTAATTATTTCAAAAGTAATATTAATTTTTTGTTTCCAATTAAGTTTATTATTATTCAGTTGTAAATATTTTCTTAAATCTATATCCCTTATATCCATTACAAGCATATAATTTCTATTTGATATGTCTTGTGTTAAACCATAACATTTGACAATATCTGAATGTTTATTGCTTATAGATAAATGTGATTTAGCCTATAAAAAAAGAAATTTATTAAATATTAAATAAACATTTTTTTTTAGAATTACAAAAGATTTTATTATTTTACAAACCTCATCAAACCAACTTTGATTTGCACTTTCAATATTTTCTAATTTTTTAAGTACAACTTTTGTAATTAAATTTTGTATTCCAGGTCTTTCAACTCTTTTTAATTGACGAATTTTAATATCCCATTCTTTATAACAACCACCAATCCAATCTGCAGTATAAATATCTGAATAACCATCTTTTGTTAAACATTTAATATTTTGTAATTTATTAAAAGGGATCCATTCAATTATCATTTGTGGATGAAGAATTTCCATTTGACATTTTTGTATTAAATTATCAATATTATTATTACCAGATGACCAATTTAAAAATTTTGATTTTAAATGATTTCTAATACAATATTCACAATATAATGTACCTAAACATTTTTCTTTACAATTTTCACAAATTCTTTTTTTTCCTGAATTTTTAAGAATTTTTTCTCGATCATATTCTTTATTTAACCATTTTATTGCTTCAATTTTTTCAAATTTTGTAAGTGTATTATCATTATGTATTGTTTGTTTACGAAATTCATGTCTTTTATGTATGTCATTGTGAATATTAAAATCTGTTAATCCATGAGATCTAGTAATTGCTGCGGAAACGAATTTATCTCGAATGTCAGACATGGAATTATTTTTATTTTTAATTTTTTTTTTTCCAGAAAAAAAAAAAAAAAAAAAAAAAAAAAAAAAAAAAAAAAAAAAAAAAAAATTTAAAAAAAAAAAAAAAAATTTAGAAAAAAAAAAAAAAAAAAAAAAAAAAAAAAAAAAAAAAAAAAAAAAAAAAGGTTTTGAAAAAAAAAAAGAAATTTTGTGAAAAAAGAAAAAAAAAAAAAATAACGGCGATATA
>QZLH01000850.1:11749-26606 GCA_003833135.1 Oehlia diaphana | reverse complement strand
AAAAAAAATAAAAAAAAAAAAAAAAAAAAAAAAAAAAAAAAAAAAAAAAGGTTTTAAAAAAAAAAAAAAAATTTGTAAAAAAAAAAAAAAAAAAAAAATAACGGCGATATAAAGGGAAAAAAAAAAGAGTGGCTAAATCGGAGTTTTATCCGAAAAAAATTTACTAAAACGTTTCACACTCACGTGATTAAATTTTCCTTAATTATCACAACGGGCGTTCATCACGTTATTTGTCACTATTAATCATATGAAAATGAAACCTCACTTGAGGCGTAACAAGGTAATTAATTAAGAAAGTGGTTAAAAAAAAAATCCATTTAATAATAATTATAGTATTTTAATGTCAAATGTCAATTAAATTTGGGATTGAATGTAAAAAAATGAATTATTGACGATAATGATAATTAAAATACTATTTTTATAAATCCTTTGTAAAACAATGAAAAACGGTAAACAATATTAAAAATATTTAATGATATTACAATAGTTTATTTTTTGTCACGCGATGTGAATTTAAGGGGGAAAGGTTATTTATTCACTATCCAATCAAAAATGATAAATTATAACTATCCAAATAGAGAATAATATTTAGTCATTTCATTACGGATTATGATTAGAATTAATAATTTTTTTTCCGTAAATTAGCTTCTTTATTGTATAATTACGATCACAAAAGTACATAATTATCATTAATGACAATTTAAATCAAAAAGTTTCAAATATAGTTTAATCTATTTATTAAAGTTTACTACTGTATCGAATTTTAAATTATTTACTTTTCCACTTTTCCTGTTATTAGTAGGTCAAACGTTTAAATAAATTTATATTACCGTTGCGGATTATAATTAAAATTAAATAATAAACTTTTTTTTTTTTTTGTAAACTAACTCCGACCCATTAATATAATATAATTATGGATAATTACGACCATATAAATACATAATCATCATTCATATTTAATCAAGGTTTTACATAATTTAATCTATTCGTTATAAAACATTGTACAAAATTTCAAAATTAAAAATTCTAGATAATTTACTTTTCCTGTTAATAATCATAATTTATCCAGTAGGCTAAACTTTTTTTTTTTTTTTAAAAAAAAAAAAAATTTTTTTTACTGAATTTTTTTTGGGTTTAAAATTTTTTTTTTTTATTATTTTTTTTTTTTTTTAAAAAAAAAAAAAATTTATTTTACTGAATATTATTCGGGTTTAAAATTTTTTCTTTATAATATTATTATTTTTACGAAATATTAAACCCTATTTCTTTTTTTTTTAGCGCTATACTTTTAAATATATATAAATCATCAATGGAGTAAAGTTGAGAAATTCGATTGTTAAAATAACTCAAGAAAAAATTTAACAGGAAATCTTTTCCGTGGTTCCAGTATATACACAACGAAATTCGATATACTGCACCGGTTACATTAAGATATCGATTTCCTTGGGACATCCATGTCGACATATCGGATATCATATCTTCGTAAGATCACAACTGAAAAGTTTTTTGCATTAGGGGGTACATCGAGCTTCTGGTCATTTGGTTAAATATTTGGTAGCAAATACCGTATAGCGCTGCATATAGAACTCCCGAGAAACACAGCTTAATTGAATAGTACCCCGGGTGTACAATAGTACCATAGTACCCTAGTACTCCTAGTACTATTTAAGGGGAAGGGAATACTATTACTGGGGGAGTACTGTATGCCGCGCTCTTTTCGTCATGGGGAAAGTCCCATGATATCCATGCCCTATCCTGTCAAAAGATTAAAATAATCCATCAATTCCGTATTTTACTTAAGGGTCGATTACTCTGATATATGGTTATATATGGTTACTGCGTATATATCTCCTTTTTTAATATATTCAGGCACCTTAATCAATTAGTACGCTGATTGATTAAAATTTATTATGGAATAGAGCATCGTTCAAACACTTCATGTTTTCACGTTATGGATCCTCAATACCGACATCAACGGGTTCTTGAACCATAATTGTAATTTCTTTTATAATTATTTTACAGATATCATTGATTATCACATTCAATTTTACCTTTTAACTGATAGACTTTTTTAGTTTATCCTTTTAAGTAACATCTATAAGTTTATAACAATATCATATAAGGCAATCACGGACAACTATTAAATTAAGCTCAACAGGACGTACAGTACATTTTTTATAAAGATCATCGTTATTACTACGTTCTATTCCATGTTTCCATTTTTACTGAATTAATAATACCCTTGAACGCCCTCTTAAGGCCAAGCCTGGTTAGCACGTTTAAAATTATCTTACTCGGATTTAATTGGATCACTTACTAGCTGCAAATACTTGTTATTGCATTCCTATTTATTCATCAGGATTCTGATGATATCTATCATTCATTAACATATTTTCAGCTTCACCATTTTCAACATCTAGTCGAGTTAACAAAATTTATGACAGAAATTAAATTTTCAAAAAATGTATCAAAAATCGATTCTAAAATAGTTTGTGACTCAGTGATCTACGATAAGACGATGAAGATAATGAAATTTCTTGAATAAAGAAAGTATGTAGTAGCAAATAAAATGACTTCAAAAATTAGTTAAATATTTATTATCTTTACATAATAATAACAGACCACTTTTTTTACATTCGATAGTCGCTTTAAGGGTTTACAAAAGTGAGAGGCTACTGTTGATGCAATAATATATGAAATTCTTAACAAGCAACTGAAGCATCAATTACTATCTTTTCTCTTAAGGATGACAATGGTTAAAAAAATCGCATTACGATCATTATTCGAGAACGGTTAAATACGTCGTCATTGGCGAAGAAAAAAAAGAAAGAAAATTTAAAATTTAAAGAATTTAAAGCAAATGAAAAAAAAAATGAGCAGACAAAAAAAAATCCAATTATTTTATATCAACGAATTTAACACAAATTATTGTGTATTACTTCAAAATCGGCATAAAGCAAAATTTAATGAAATTCAAAACGTATGACAGAAAACAGTTGCTCTTGGTGCTAATACCGATTTTCTATTGTAATAACGATTTTCTAGTCGATTTTCTATCGTACAATCTTTTTTTAAAACTTTCTACAAGTATCCTGATCAAATGTATAAACAAATATTTGATCAATATTAAAACATGATCCACTTGTAGAACGTGTGATATCGTTATTTAAAGATAACATGGATATTATCATATTTGGATCAAAAAAGATAGGGAATATATATATACATATACATTTATAATATATATTAATTAGTAATACATTAAAAAATAATAAATAATTTTCATGTTGCACACATGGGAGAATGTCATTACAACATTTAACGGAGTAATAACCAAAAATAGTTAATTGCGTTATCTGTATAGTGTGAAAAAGAACTGAAAAATAATCGGAAAATTCTTTGAATAATTAAACTCCAAGCTTTTCCTAAAACTCTAATACTAATTTGTTGGTTATCCGTTAATCTACAGCTAAGCCATTGTTAAATATCCGGAAAACGTCATAAAAAAATGTGGGGTTGCTCGAACCATTCGGTTATTTTGACGATGTTTTCCCAGATATTTTTAGAACGCGTAGGGATGGTTACCGGACTTTTTAATAGGGAGTAAAAAAATTCTAAAATACTTGATGTACGTACCAAATTCACAACAATCTCACGCGAAATAGAACAAAGCTAGGTAATCGATTAGTCCATTACAACCGTTGTTCAACATCACGTTCAAAGTAATAAAAGAGAACTAATAAAGTAAGTATCAATATATGCTGAAGAAAAAGTGACTAAGCAAAAATTGATTCGTGCATTTATTTAAAGAACAACGAAAAATTTTCATTTTAAAATCATGAAGAATTTTGAATGGCGTAGCAAATACTGCAGTGTATTATTAATTTATTTTATGTGTAAAAAAACAAATTTAATTTTTGCATTGTTGATCATTGCGGTATAAATTGATAAGTGTAGGGAAAATTCTTTCAAGAGCATTTGTACAATTTGTACAATAACGAAATGCTTTATATATGCGATTGTGTGATTTGTGTTCAACAAATACATGCGCGCTTAAATAATTGTGTGTAAATCGAAGATAGAAAATAAAAAGTTATTGTGTTTAACATTGCAACAAAAATACTGTAAGATAACAGAATAACAAAAAATGTTGAGGGATTTACAAAAAAAATTTATCTTTTAAACTAAAAGGTAATCTTTCTCTTTTTTCTCCCATTCCATCATCCATTCATTCATCATCATCATCATCATCATCATTAATCGTCATATACTATATTCTTTCCCCATTCCTTTTTTAATATATATCATACTAATTTTATTTTTTTTTTAATTAATTAATTCACAAACTCTTTTTTGTTTCCTTTCCTTTTTTATATTAATTAAAAATAAACAACACTTTTTTTTTTCGAAAGTTAAAAAAGTTTTTTTTTTTAACTTATTTTAACTTTTTTTTTTTTTTTTTTTTTTTTTTTTTTTAAATTAAAAAAAACTGCTTTTTTTTTGGCTTTTTTTTTTTATATATACACATACATTTCTTCAATTTTGTTTTTTTTTTTAAAAAAAAAATCATTTTATATATTTATTTTATATATTTATTTATATATAAATATATAAAAATTTTTTTTTTTCAAGATGCCAACTCGACAAACATGGAAGACCAAGATTCGAGGAGTATTAAGATTATTCAATTCTTCTTCAGCGAAAGGTAAATTATATACATATAATATTATTCAATCGTTTATTTATCGTTTATTTGTTTAATCGTTTATTTGTTTAATCGTTTATTTAATTGTTTTTCTCCAAAATTTAACATTTACCAAATTTAATCACTCACCAAAACTTTATCGTCCTCCAAAATTTAAAACTTCATCCGTTAATCCATTCTTAATCGCTCGCTAAAATTTAATCTCCACCTCTTCCATCCGCCAAAATTTAATCTCCATATTTCCACTCGCTAAAATTTAATCTCATATCTTCCATCCGCCAAAATTTAATTTCCATTTCTCCACTCGCCAAAATTTAATCTCCATATCTCCACTTGCCAAAATTTAATTTCCATATCTCCACTCGCCAAAATTTAATCTCATCCACCAAAATTTAATCGTTTCTCAAAAAAGCTGCTAGGAATGAAGAACTTGAATTTACACCCTCTGCTACATACTCTGATGATTCAGAAGATTATTGTTCTGATGATGATGAATTAGAAGGAGGAAAAAAATTTAGAAAAAAAGGTCCTTTAATTGTAAAACCCGTTTTACAAGAATGTTATGAATGTGGTAATTTAAGAACTATTAATTGGTGTAAAAATTGTGAATCAAAAGATTTCATTAAAAAATTTTCAAATTGGTCAAGTAAAAATGATTTATTAGATAAATTTATTAGAAATACTCAATATAAGGCTTATAGTCATAGATATTATTGGGAATGGATCCCTTTTGAAAAATTTTCTAATGTCCAATTTTTAGCTAATGGTGGTCAATCTAATGTATATACTGCCATTTGGTTAGAAGGTCCAAGAAATTTATGGGATAATGAAAATTTTATGTTTATAAGACGTAAATTATGTAAAGTAATTTTAAAAAGATTACCTTACGCTCCAAATAATATAACTCCAGAATTCATTAATGAGGTAAATGATGATGATGATGTTTATATATATATATATATTTTTCTTTATTAACGAAAATTTCTTAATTTCTCTTATATAATAGCTTCGAAAATGTTATGGTCATCACAGATCTCGTTGTAGTCGAATCGTACAAATATATGGTTTAACTTTAGATCCAAAATCAGGTCGTTATATGTTAGTAACAGCTTATCATAATAAACGTGATATTCGAACTTTATTACAAGAAAGTACGGATTTTACTTGGTCTGATAGATTAAGATTATTACAAGATTGTGCTGAAGCTTTATCAGATATTCATTCAAAAGGTCATGTTCATAAAAATATTCATCCTGGTAATCTATTATTACATACAAGAGGAAAAAATATTTTTTTAAATATTAGTGATCTTGGTTTATGTACTTATAATAATAATAATAATAATAATAATAATAATAATAATAATAATAATAATAATAATAATAATAATAATAATAATCATAATCATAATAATAATAACAATAATAATAATAGTAATAATAATAGTAATGATGAAATATTAGGTATAATACCTTATGTAGCTCCAGAAATTTTTAATTGTTGGCCATATACTCAAGATTCTGATATTTATAGTTTTTCTATGTTAATGTTTGAATTAGCTACTGATAGACCACCTTTTTATGATCGTGCTCATGATCAACATTTAATCTTTGATATATGTGAAGGTTTAAGACCAAAATTTGATTTTAATGAAATACCTGAATGTTATGCTGATTTAATGAAACAATGTTGGGATACTGAACCTGTAAGCAGACCTTCTGCCAATGAAATTATTATTACAATTAAAAATTGGAATATTGATGATTTCTTAGATAAGAAATTTAATGGTCAAGATTTTGATATCCATCCTGATGCTATTTATACTAGTAGACCTCTTGGTGAATTAATATCGCGTGAATTGGAACTTCAAGATCAAGCTTGGGAAGGTTAGTTTACAGTAGGTGATCGATTTGACATTTAACATTTTTTTACAAATATTAATGATGTTTATTTTTTAGAAACCGAATTACATAAGCAAGATAACTATAAGCAAGATAGCGAGATGGAAGGATCTTCCTCCACTTCAGAAGAAGACAAAGAAGAAGAAGAAGAAGAAGAAGAAGAAGAAAGTGATGAAGATGATGAAAGTGTGACAAATACTGAACATGGTGATGATAATTCAAATTCTGAACAATTAGTTGAATCTAAAACAAATGAATTTCAATTAAAACTAGAATTAAATTTCGGATCCTCAAGTGATTTGACAAAGATTACTGAAATAGAAAATCTAAATAAATCAAATGAGCGCGTTGATGATGGTGACAACAAAAACGACGACGAATCTTCTTCAAATAATACGACTTCCCCTAATACGAGCGTATTTGATGATTGTTTAACTGAATCTTCAAATAATGCGACTTCTCCTAATACGAGCGTATTTGATGAAGAATCGAAACACGAAGATGATACTTCTAATTGAAATTAAACACAAGAGGAGATACTTTGAAATTATTTTTTTATTTTAAAAAAAAAATTATATGAATAAAAAATTTAGAGTATATTATACAATTTTATTGATATTAGCTAACTTGTATCGCAATTCGCGTAAATATTGACTATTTATTAATAATAAACATATACAAGTTTAATAATGATTTTTATTTTTGTTTTATTTTATTTTATTTTTTTTTAAAAAAAATTTATACTTTATATACAAACAACGTCAGGTAATCATAACTCGGAAAGTCCAACCAACTTTCCTTTTATTTGTGTCATTCGACACGATTTTGAATATATACAACTAAAAAGACTCTTACTTATATAAGTAAACTTAATATTTACAATTATATACAATGAAAAATTTCGACGTTTTCTGATAAACGACACTACTCACTCAATCTAAAAAAATTGAACTTTGAGATTGAATATCTCTTTCTTGTTTCACGACCCTTAGACTTTCATTATTTTCGACCTCTATTGTTGAATCATCATTCTTCGTTCGTTCTTTCTTGATTTTTGCCGAAATTGACGAATCATCGTTTTTAATTGACATCCTTCTTTTCTTGTTCCTTGCCGAAATTGGCGCAATCCATTCTATTGACGAAATTGACGAATCATCATCACTTTCTACCTGTTCTTTCTTGATCATTGGCGATGAATAATCATTGATTATCATCCTTCTTTTCTTTACTCTCGACGAAATTGGCGAATCATCATCATTTAAATTTATCATCTTCTCTCTCTTAATCTTGACCCTTGACGAATCATCGTTTTTAATTCTCATCTTTCTTTTCTTGATCCCTGCCGAAATTGGCGCAATCCATTCTCTTGAAGAAATTGACGAATCATCATCACTTTCTACACGTTCTTTCTTGATCCTTGACGAAATTGGAGAATCATCATCACTTATAATCTCTATCTGTTCTTTCTTGATCCTTGACGAAATTGGAGAATCATCATCACTTATAATTTCTATCTGTTCTTTCTTGATCCTTGCCGAAATTGGCGCAATCCATTCTATTGACGAAGTTGATGAATCATCATCACTTTCTACTTGTTCTTTCTTGATCCTTGGCAATAAATAATCGTTGATTATCATCCTTCTTTTCTTGACTCTCGACGAAATTGGCGAATCATCATCATTTAAATTTATCATCTTCTCTCTCTTGATCTTGACCCTTGACGCAATTGACGAATCATCGTTTTTAATTCTCATCCTTCTTTTCTTGATCCTTGCAGAAATTGGCGCAATCCATTCTATTGATGAAATTGACGAATCATCATCACTTTCTACACGTTCTTTCTTGATCCTTGACGAAATTGGAGAATCATCATCACTTATAATCTCTACACGTTCTTTCTTGATCCTTGCCGAAATTGGAGAATCATCATCACTTATAATCTCTACTACCTGTTCTTTCTTGATCCTTGACGAAATTGGCGCAATCCATTCTATTGACGAAGTTGATGAATCATCATCACTTATAATCTCTACCTGTTCTTTCTTGATCCTTGCCGAAATTGGCGCAATCCATTCTATTGACGAAATTGACGAATCATCATCACTTTCTACCTGTTCTTTTTTGATCCTTGACGATGAATGATCATTGATTATCACCCTTCTTTTCTTGACTCTCGATGAAATTGGCGAATCATCATCATTTAAATTCATCATGACCCTTGACGCAATTGATGAATCATCGGCATTTTTATTTACTGAATCATTCTTGATCTCCCGTTCCTTTTTGATCACTGGATCATCACGACTATTAATTTTTTTCTTAATATTCATTTCATTCTTTTTGACCCTTGACGGAATTGGTAAATCATCACCATTTTTGGTTTCTTCTTTGATTAATACTAAATCATCCTTGATCTCCTTGTCCTTTTCCTTATTGATCACTGAATCATCACGACTCTTGATATTCTTCATTTTATTCTTTTTGACCCTTGATGCAATTGAAGAATCATCATCATTTTTGTTTTCTTTGATTAATACCAAATTATCCTTGATCTCCTTGTCCTTTTCCTTTTTGTTCACTGGATCATCACGACTCTTAATTTCTTTCTTAATATTCTTCATTTTATTCTCTTTGACTCTTGACGCAATTGAAGAATCATTATCATTTTTGTTTTCTTCTTTGATTAATACCTTGATCTCCTTGTCCTTTTCCTTATTGATCACTGGATCATCACGACTCTTGATATTCTTCATTTTATTCTTTTTGACCCTTGAAGCAATTGAAGAACCATCATCATTTTTGTTTTCTTCTTTGATTAATACTGAATCATTGTTGATCTCCTTGTCCTTTTCTTTATTGATCACTGGATCATCACGACTCTTGATATTCTTCATTTTATTCTTTTTGACCCTTGATGCAATTGAAGGACCATCATCATTTTTGTTTTCTTCTTTGATTAATACCAAATTATCCTTGATCTCCTTGTCCTTTTCCTTTTTGTTCACTGGATCATCACGACTCCTAATTTCTTTCTTAATATTCTTTATTTTATTCTCTTTGACTCTTGACGCAATTGAAGAATCATCATCATTTTTGGTTTCTTCTTTGATTAATATTGAATCATCCTTGATCTCCTTTTCCTTTTCCTTTTTTATCTTTACTGAATCATCATGACTCTTAATACTTGAATCAGGTTCTATTTTAATGGCAACCATCTTTCCTTTCCTTTTACTTGAAAGATTATTATAAATATTTTTTTCAATAAACCACTCGTAAGGACGATAATGAAGGTGTAAAACGGCTATTGGATTATCACCAAACTTTGTGAGTGGTTTTATAGTTTTTAATAAATTTTTTGGTTGATCAAAATTTACACCAGAACTATAATGTGTTATTAATTTAATATCATTATAATGATGTATATTAGGTAATTTTTGATCATTACCAAATTTTAAGGATCTATTTCTTTCTATAATACCAATATGTGATGCAAGAACTCTAGCTTTATAAAAATAAACAGATACAGAACCTAATCCACCATATTTCATTTTAGGTAATCTGACATTATCCTTTCTTACAAAAGTAGATTTATTAAATTCGAAATAATGTTTATGTTGACGATTGATATCTTTAAAACCATTTTTAAATACTGGGGAATCATTAACCAATCTTAATGAAGTAGAATCATAACATCCATCAACATAAATGAACGCCAACATGGGAGATATTTTTGAAGCATTATCAGATGATACTTTGATGACGTAATTAGATTGTAGAGGCGCAAGAGCGAAATGTGAAAATGATCTATTTATAAAAAAAAGAGAATTTATATATACGTGTGAATTTATTTAATAAAATTTTTTTTTTAAAAAAAAAATATATATGTATATATATATATATAAAAATGTTGATATCATACAAAAATTCTTGTTCACGGAAATCATTATAGACGAATGATTTTCCAGTTGTTGAGACCTTTTTTAATGATCAATAATAAAAAAAGAAAAAAAAATAATGTCGGTCATTAATCATTGAACAAATAAAAAAAAATATATATATGTATATATCATACCTCTAAATCTGTAATAGGAATAGCATATTCTTTCAATGGTTTTCCGTTCACCAAAAGTTCTACCGTATAACCTTTGATATGCATAATTAGTTTTGAAAAAAAAATAACAATGAAACTAATTTTGGAATTATTTTTATACTGAAAGAGGAAAAGTACATTTAATTTTTAATTAGCCAAATTTTAATTATTAAAAGAAAAGGAATGAAATGGTTTACGGAATAACTTACAGAATAATTTTCCTAAAATATTTCTTCTGTTTAAAATTATTTCACGCTTTAAAAAAAAAAAAAAATAATTTTTTTTTTTTCGGTTAAAAAGTTTCAAAAAAAAAAAAAATCGGTTTTGGAAATCGGTCATCATTTTTGTGGATCAGATGTTCATTCATCATCTTCCTGTGACTCCTGTGACGTATGTATATGAACTGATTGAACAACTAGAATGAGGTGATGAGTGATTGACCATTGACCGACACGTCGGACCGAACTTGACATAGAAGTAATAATAATAATAATAAAATTAATAAATTAACGTCGTTTAAAAGATTTTCACATCATGTCGTGAATCATTTCATTATATGTAACCTTACTTTATTTTATATCGGAATTATTACTATTAATTCAATATTTTTTTAATTTATCTATTTTAGATAATTTAATATTATCATCGGTTAGTAATTAATTAAAAAAATTTATTAACAACGGAGTTAACAGGAGTAAGAATTAGGATAGGGATTAATGATTGCACAAGTGGCGTAAAATCTCATCTCATTTGGAAAGTATTAAGAATTGGGGGGGGGGAGAGTATCGTAATATTATTAAGAGATAATTAGGAGTAAATCTTTTTAGACTCTTTAGTGAAAGAACTAAACCCCCCTTAATTTCTGGCAAATACTGGCAGATACTGGCATATACTGGAAGATAAATGAATAATTTTGGTCCCCTTATATGGGACCCTCTTTATATGGTATCTTTAAATGGGTACCCATAGTACCTATAAGTATATTAAATCAAATTTCGGTAGTTCTCCGAGTGCTTCGTTAATAATAATTATTTCAAAAGAATTTTTACCATTTCAAAAGAACTTTATCACTTTTTAGTTATATAAGTCGAAGAAATTATAATTTATTTTCACAATTTCATTAACAATAACCAAAATTTTATTATCGTTATCTAAATTTAGGCAGGCACTTAGAGAGGCGGTTTTTTATCATCAAAAAAAGATTCTTTTAAGATAATCTTTTTAATTGCGTGATTACACGTAAATTATTTAATAATAATAATTATAATGATTATTCAATATTACTAAATTGTATTTTACGCATCGCATCCATTAAAAATAGTAACTTCATAGTAAAAACTTATATTACTGCGTAGATATCACTGTACTTCAATGAAACATGATGTAAATCAATTTAACCAATAAAAATATGCAGCGAATCAAGAATATCACTTTCAAACGTCTAATAAAAAATCATCAACAACTCCTTCTTTTCCGTAATTACAATAAATACTTGATACATTTATACATATATATATATATTAATTAATATATATATGTAATATGAAATATATATATATATATAATAAAAATTTTTTTTTTTATTATTATTGTTATATAATGTGGTTATCTAATAATTTATCTATATATGAATTTGGGAATAAATAAAATTTTTTTAATTTTTATTTTTATTTTTATTTTTTTTTTTTATCATTATTATTATAATCTTTTATCAGTTATTATTTATTTTAAATTATTATTTTTTTATTTCCGGAATTTTTTTTTTTTTCTGATTTAACTAATAATGGTTTATTTAATAGTTTTAACACATCCGGAATTTTTAAGGAGGGCATTATTATCTCCTTATTCAGGTTATCTCTTCCATATCGGGAATTCTTGTGTTTAATTAGGTTTTTTTTTGTATTCATCCAATAAAATCTTTTACGTTTAAAATCGCCATAAATCGATTTTTTTTTTTTTTGTTCAAAAGTAGTAAATTGTCTAAATTTGGTTATTAAAATTTTTTTATAATAAAATATCCGACGGGCTTGTTTGTTTTTTTTTTTCTTTTCTTTTGCTTTACTTACAGGACTATTACATTACTAAACTAATATGTTTGATAATCAAAAAAATTTTCTTTTTATTATGTCGTCATGTGTAAATTTTTTTTTTTTTTAAAAAGAAATGCTTGAAATGTTTGATAAAAATGTAAGTATGTGTAAAACTATAATCTTATCGAATTGTATGAATGCATTAATAGCCGGAGGAAACCGAATGAATGGTATAATAATATATATATAACAGATAATACATATATAATACATATATAATACATATATAACATATAACATATAATATATAATATATATATATATAATAATAATAATAATAAACAACTAATGACGAAAAGATAAGATAGGATTCATGTATGTTTATGTGATTTTAATTAATGACTAACCTTAAATGAATTATTTATTATCGTATAATTTTCCTGAATGGCAAATAAAATAAAATATGTCTTAAAGATGTTGTATTACAACTTCTTCCAAAAAAAAATAATTAGTAAAAAAAATTATTTTTTTTTTTTATTTTTTTTTTTAATTTAGTATTTAGTAATAAAAAAAAGCATTGTCCAATTTCGTAAAAATGTCTCGGTATCATGAAGTTAAATGTAACACAATTCCAAAAAAAAATTTTTTTAAAAAAAATTTCGTTCGGCAATAATAAAAAAAAAAAAAAGGGTCACACGGTTAAAGTTAAATCAAAAACTTTAATATATTAATTATTTACTTTTTCCCCCAATTTTCGGAGTTTCACAACATCAAACCATATTAAGTATTTATCATATGAATGAGAACAAAAATTTTTAAACGCGAACGTAATGGAAAGAAAGTTTTTTTAAACAATGTAAAGCGAAAAAAAAAAAAGGTTCGTTACCAAAAATATTTATTTCATTCCAAAAAAAGACATAATGAAAAAAGAAAATTAAAATAAAAAAATATTTTAATTTTTTTCTCACACCTTTTTTTTTACATTGACAATCAATTGATTGAATGAATTTTTGGATTGTCAAGAGGAAAAGATTTATTTAAAAAAGATTTGAAATTCGAATAACCTGATTTTTCTTCTAATATATCCAAAATTGGTTTAATTAAAAAAAAAGGAAAAATAAAATTGTTTCTAGGGAATAAATTTAAAAGCGGAGTTTTTAATTCATTGAATGACCAAAAAATTTCAGCACTATAAATTTTTTTAACAATAACACTAAATAAGAAGAATAAAAGAATTTAAACTGTTCTCCTAACTGGATTTCCAAAATTAGATTCCGGGAACTTGGCGCAGCTTTCAAATAATAAAAAAAAAAGGGTGTTTCAGAATAACGCATTTATGGATAAATTAAAAAAATGACGCCACATGTTATACAACAGCGTGATTAGGTTTATGTATCATCATATTATTTATCACCCCCTTATTCAAAATTCCGTAATTTATTATTTTTTATTTATAGAATGCATTTATGTGACAAATAATTTGCAAATCGAATAAAAAAAAAAAAAAAAAAAAAAAAAAAAAAAATTTTTTTTTTTTTTTTTTAAAAAAAAAAAAAAGATAAAGGAAATCCGTTTTTGGGATAAAAAATTGATTAATGTGGGAATTAATTCAATTTTTTCTCCTTAAAAAAAAAATATAAAAAAAAAAAAAAAAAAAAAAAAAAAAAAAAGAAAAAAAAAAATTTTTGTTTGTTTATTGTAAAGAATTTATTGTATTTTTTATTGTATTTTTTATTGTAATTTTATAATAATAATATGTTTATATAGTTTATAATAGTAATAATAGTTTATACAATGATCTCCTAAATTGGCGTAATATGAATGTTGGGTTATTGATTTATCTAAATAGATTTACTAACAAAGTCTGTCGTGCAAAAGGATATATTTATATAAAGGAGGTGTTATACTTTAAAGTTTTTTTTTACTTTTTGTTTTAACGGTTTTTCCTTTTTCTTTTATTTCTTTTTTTATTTCTCTCGTCTCTTTTCTTTTTCTTTATTTCATTATCTATATAATCTATACAATATCGATATTAACGAAATTCTTTTTTTTTTTTTATAAAAAAAAAAAAAAAAAAAAATTTTTTTTTTTTAATAAAAAATTTTTTTTTCTTTAAAAAAAAAAAAAAAAA